>CAIGQW010054892.1:1086-23142 GCA_903798125.1 Danio choprae
ATGTTCTTTGACCCACACGTGAGTTATATTTTATTCATTAGAGAACACTAGTCAGTTTCCATGGATAGCGTTTATTAAATATTAACACGTGTGGTGTCATATATATATATATATATATATTTTAAATGTATAACTTCTACAAGCTTATAATGCATATTATTTGCATATAACACATAATTCCTCTCCAATCTAGCACTTTTAGATTTGACCGAGTTTGAAAAAACGCAATTTCACACTTTAGGCGCTTCTGTTATTAGTTATACATAATGTTCTTTGACCCACACGTGAGTTATATTTTATTCATTAGAGAACACTAGTCAGTTTCCATGGATAGCGTTTATTAAATATTAACACGTGTGGTGTCGAATTGACACCCCTGAACCAGAAGCCCTTTATCTGAGGATCGGGCTAGACCTTTAGTGTCACGGCAATACACTTTACCTGGGATACGCTCTAATTTCAGGCAAACTAATATTAGTATGATGTAGATTTTGAGAATGGAGCGAGACACATCAAGGGCCGATGAGGAGCGCGCGGAGAAGAGAGTGCGTTTCCGCGTGGCGTCTGCGCGCAGCGGCCGCGTCCTGCAGGAGGTGTTTAGAGAGCGCGCGCTCGAGGACTCCGCGGACACGGACACCACGGTTAGCTCGGAGCCAGAGCCGGAGCGAGCCAGCTCGCCGGTCATCTCCGAGGCCAACAGCCACCTCAGCGGCCTCGGGGGAACCGCAGAGCCCGACGACAGCGGCAGCGAACCGGACGAGCTTCTCATGTACGCCAGCGCGACCAAAGACAAGATTTTCACCGGGAAACGCGTCAACATCTTCAGTAAGAACGGAACTGTCCGGGGCGTGAGAGACAAAGTGAGCGCGGGACAGGTGTTGTTTAATAACCTGTCTAAAATGTACGGGGTAAGTTTAACTTTGAGTGACATAATTAGCCTACTTAATGTATTATTTAAAGCCAATTTCACACAAAGGCACATAATTGCTTCTTTAGTGGAACAGGTGACTGCTAATTAATACGGCTCAGAGGTAGCATGAATTCATTTACATAGCAATTGCACTTTAAACAGGCTGATGTGCGTCACAGAAGGAACCATTTAATTTGGCATGCAGTATTAAACTCTTTTAAATATAAATGTGACAAGAAGAAGCTAACAAGGGATTCTACAGTGGTGCCATAGAAAAACTTTTTTGGTTCCCCAGTGAAAGATACTGAAAAGAACCATATTTTCAGAGACTGAAAAACAAAAACTAGGTCAAATGAACGCTATGTGGCAGTATGACGCCAACAGCTTTTTTCACATTAGTGATATATGCATATCCTCGACAAATAAAGGATTATTTGCAGCAAACCGCAAATAAATAATAACTATGTATTTAAAGTGACATATTTCAGATTTAAAAAAATGTAGACAGAGCCCTCAGGCGGATTTGTCATTTGAAATGTCCAATAAATATATTTTCACAAAAATGTAGGCTGAGGCATGTATTTCCAATGAGCCTGGACTGATAGAAAAGCTTCCTTCGATAAAGGTTCTTCATGGAACCATCAATGCTAATAAAGAACCTTTGTGTTTTAGTGTGTACATCTTTAGAAAGAATTTTATGCAGGCACAGAGTAGCCTTAACCTGTGTGTGTAAACAAGAAGAGTGTGTGTTTCTATATTTAGAAAATGAACTCAATTGCCCTTATTAAATGCATTTAGGCTTATTATGACTAATTGCGGTAAGAATAAAGCTTTGTTTCATTCGTTATTACACGTTAATTGAGATTTATGAACAAAAAAGTTGAGTAGAACTTTTGCCTTAAAAGCAACAAGTTACTTGACCACTTCTTTAAGTAAAGTCAACTAACGGATTTTTACAGTGTTCTCTCTATCACTCGTGGTGTTGTCTTTATACTGTACAAGAATTAGTATTTTACATTATCATGAAGTTTTACTACTAATTAAAAATTTGGATTTGCATGTTCTCCCCTTGTTAGCGTGGGTTTCCTCCGGGTGCTCCGGTTTCCCCCACAGTCCAAAGACATGCGCTATAGGTGAATTGGATAAGCTAAAATTGTGCGTTGTGAATGAGTGTGCATGGATGTTTCCCAGTGATGGGTTGCAGCTGGAAGGGCATCCGCTGCAATAAAAAAATGCTGGATAAGTTGGCGGTTCATTCCGCTGTGGCGACCCCTGATTAATAAAGGGACTAAGCCGAAAATAAAATAAATGAATGAATAAAAGTTTGTATACATTATTTATTAGTAGTAATAAAAGATGGTAAGCAATAAAAGGGAAAAAACTCTGAAATACATGCAATCAGTATTTATTTATTTTTTTATATATATATTTGCTTATTTCGCATTTATTATCAGTCATATATATATTTTTAATAAATACATTAACTACCTTCAGATGTAACATTACTGAGGATTGATAATATCCAATAAATGTGTTTCTCCAAGGACTCGCTCATTATGAACCGGCCTAAAAGGCGATGAGATTTCATCTGAAAACTGAAAACACCGATGGCCTGCAGCAGAGGATTCTGGGTCGGGAAGCAGGACGTGCGACAGGCTTGAACGTGTGAAAGGGATAAACAGCGGCCAACCTTTTTTTGTTTTGCTTTTCGTTACTTGTGTAAATTGTAGTCCTGTAAATATTTTATATCAACTTTTTTTGCAAAAGCTTTTTTGTAGGATGCGAAGGTGTCTGTGAAGTCAGCAGATTGTTTTTAATGTTCTCTTTGCCTATGATTGTAGTGCCTTTTCTTCATTTTGCCTTCACTTATTAATTTAATAAGATGCAAATCAGATCAAGTTTTATACACATCTCTGTTTTAATACAATAAAATCAAGTCATACCAACCTTTTTGTTTTTGTGAATACTTCTGAAACTTTACTAATTTATTTATTTTGGATGATTACAGGTAATGACTTTTGCTGCTTGTTCAAACTACTTATTTAAAATGAGTTGAACCAACATGATTCTAAAGTTTTTTGGGGACAACATAATTGTTTTCAGTTCAATTCACTTAAATTTGTTCAAATGAAGTTAATTTAATCGATTTGTGTTGGGACAACATGAAGGAATTGTGTGGAACCTTGCATTTTCTACAGTGTATGCATCTAATCACAATTAACCTGAATCTTTCCTGCACTGGCATTAATATTCAGCGATGATGATAAGATCGGAGGATTAATAGGTCAGCTTCTGCATTATGCAGCTGATGAGAGATTGAAAGAAAGTAAATTGTTAGCGATATTAGTAGGACATTGTGTTTGTATCAGGAGATAGACAAAGTTCACAAATCAGGCACTTGAGTATAAGTACACGCTAATAAAACATTAGCCCAGTAGAAGTATAAAGTCCTACTTTTCAATATTACTTAAGTCAAAGTGTAAAAGTTATTGATTTTTAAACACTTAAAGTCGCCATCAAATCAAAATTTAAATGATTATTTTGCAAAAATTCATTTGCCCTCAAATTAAACTAATGAAATAACCTTCCTTGCCCCTCGAAACGACTTTTCTTCACTTCCTGGTCACATTAAATTCCTTCAGAATATGAGTGAGTGTCTCCTTTCTACTCTTCCTTTGTTTTGTTAGCAACGACTGTCTTTCAACAATCCAATTGGTTCAAAAAGAAAAAAGCAAATCATACACCGCCCTACTTTTTCTTTTTTCTCATTTTAGGATCGTTTCAAGTGGATGTATATTACGACAGTAGAATAAAGGACAATCTTAACTTCAAGGTGATGTTGTTTACTGAACATCATGAACATGAAGATTTACAGACTGAACCCCTTCAGATCACTTTGTAAATTCAGCCAATCATTTACTGGAGACTCTTACTGGAAACTTCAATCAGTGAGTTGTTTATTGCAGAATCTCTGAATGGATCATTTGAATCAGTGAGTTGTTTGCTGGCGATTGACTCTGAATGGATCGTTTGAATCAGTGAGTTGTTTACTGAAGACTCACTCTGAATGGATCATTTGAATAAGTGAACTGTTTACTGTAGACTTACTCTAAATGGATCATTTGGAATGTTAAAAAATAATAATATCTGTACCTTTCTTAGCAATAGTCCACTGACTGACCATCATGCCATTCATTCATTCATTTTCTTTTCGGCTTAGTCCCTTTATTAATCAGGGGTCGCCACAGCGGAATGAACCGCCAACTTATCCAGCATATGTTTTACGCAGCAGATGCCCTTCCAGCTGCAACCCATCACTGGGAAACATCCATACACACTCAAATACATACACTATGGACAATTTAGCTTATTCACCTATAGCGCATGTCTTTGGACTGTGGGGGAAACCGGTGCACCCGGAGGAAACCCACACCAACACGGGGAGAACATGCAAACTCCAAACAGAAATGCTAACTGACCCAGCTGAGGCTTGAACCAGCGACCTTCTTGCTGAATCGTGCTACCCACTGCGCCACCGTGAGGCCCCCATCATGCCATTTACATTTCAATTAATTTGTCACAATATACTACGATTAATAAATCATTCATTTGGAAATGAAACAATTCTCTTCTTAACTATGAAAAGGTCAAGCAACAGGTTGATGAGCTTATTCAGATCTACTGGGAAGGAGCCAAATCACAAAAAGCTTATGGACGTAAATTGGAAACTCCTAAAATATGAACTAGGTAATTTTTTTTAGAAAATTTGGTAGTGACATAGCTAAGCAAAATAGATTAAACGAAGATGAAATTCTTTCACAACTTTCAGATTTATCTTTTAAGGACTCACTGACAGATATTTTTAAAATGCTGAATATTTAAAATTGCAGAATAAAATAGATGAGCTATATAGAGCTAAAGCTAAGGGAGCCTATGTCCGAGGGAGCCTATGAAGAAGGAGAAGAAAACTCAGCTTATTTCTTCAGGATGGTGAGATCCAATGCCCTAAATGCAAAAAGCAGCTATTTCTTTAGGATTTTCAACTAATTTATCATTTGCTCGAAGTTGATCAATAAAAGTATTGTTCGACTTCGATCAAATGATAAATTACTTGAAAATTCTAAAGAAATACTTGCTTTTTGCTTCCAATTTTATAATAGTTTGTATACATCAAAATTCTGTGATAATTCAGCCAAATTATGTTTTGAATCTATTAATCAAAACAAAGTATTATCTCATTAGAAGATAAAGAAGCATGTGAGGGGGATTTATCTTTATCAGAAATTCTACAGGCAATCAAAAGTTTAAAAAATAATAAGTGCAGGCAGTGATGGTCTCACCGCTGAACTATATAAGATGCTTGATAAGGACTTATCTCCTTTTTTACTGAAAGTGTTTGAGGAAAGTTTTGATCTGGAAGCTCTTCCACCAATTATGACACATAGGGGTCATCACCCTGATCCTCAAACCCAATAAAGATAAAGAATGTCTAAAAGGCTGGAGGCCAATCACCCTATTAAATAATGACTACAAAATATTAGCTTCTATTTTAGCAGGAAAAATTAAAGATGTCCTTAACTCGATTATTGATGAGTCGCAATCAGGCTTCGTGGAGAAACGTCATATTACAAATAACATCAGATTAATCTTAGACCTTTTAGATTAGGAAGATCTCATTCCTAATGACAGTTTCCTACTATTTCTAGACTTCTACAAAGCCTTCGATTCACTCGAACACAAATTCATATTTCAAGCTCTTGATAAGTTTGGTTTTGGTGATAATTTTTGTAGAACAATTCGGTCATTATATAAAAACAATAATAGCTGTATTAAATTAAAATTTGGAACATCACCAAGATTCAGTTTGTCACGAGGAGTGAGACAAGGATCTCCTATATCTCCATATTTATTTTTGCTAGCCTCACAATTTTTAGCTCTCCATATTTGTAGTAGTAATTTACAAGGTATCACAATTGATGATAGACAAATTATTATTATTAGCCAGCTGGCTGACGACACTACTTTATTCCTAAATTATGCTTTACAAATCCCTTTTGTGAATCAGTGAACTGTTTACTAGAGATTCACTCTGAATGAATCGTTTGGATCAGTGAGTTGTTTACTGGAGTTTCACTCTGAATTGATCATTTGAGTTAGTGAGTTGTTTACTGGAGAGTCACTCTGAATGGATCAGTTGAATCAGTGAGTTGTTTACTGAAGACTAACTCTGAATAAATCATTTGAGTCTGTGAGTTATATACTCAAGACTCACTCTGAATGGATCATTTGAATCAGTGAACTCTTTACTGGAGATTCACCCTGAATGAATCGTTTGGATCAGTGAGTTGTTTACTGGAGACTTACTTTGAATAGATCATTTGAGTCGGTAAGTTATACACTCAAGACTCACTCTGAATGGTCAATTTGAATCAGTAACTGTTTACTGGAGACTCACTCTGAATGGACCATTTGAATCAGTGAGTTGTTTATCGAAGACTCACTCTGAATTGATTTTTTTGAACCAGTAATTGTTAACTGGAGACTCACTCTGAACAGATCATTTGAATCAGTGAACTTTTTACTGGAGACTCAATCTGAATGGATCATTTGAATCAGTAAGTTGTTTACTAAAGACTTCCTCTGAATGGATCATTGGAATTAGTGAGTTGTTTAGGGGAGACTCACTCAGAATGGATCATTTAAATCAGTGAACTGTTTACTGGAGACTCACTCAGAATGAATCGTTTAAATCAGTAAGTTGTTTACTGAAGACTCAGTCTGAATGGATCATTTGAATCAGTGAGTTGTTTACCTGAGACTCAAATGGTCTGTTCAGAGTGAGTTTCTAGTAAACAAATCACTGAGTCAAATTATCTGTTCAGAGTGAGTCTCCAGTATACAAATTACTGATTTAAACGATTTGTTTACAGGGAGTCTCCATTAAACTGTTCACTGATTCAAATGATCAATTTGAATCAGTGAGTTGTTTACTGGAGAATCACTCTGAATGGATCATTTGAATAATTGAACTGTTTACTGATGACTTACTCTGAATTAATCATTTGAATCAGTGACTTGTTTACTGAAGACTCACTCTGAATGGACCATTTGAATAATTTAACTGTTTACTGATGACTCACTCTGAATTGATCATTTGAATCAGTGAGTTTTTTACTGAAGACTAACTCTGAATGAATTATTTGAATAAGTGAAATGTGTAGTGGAGACTCATTCAGAATGGATCATTTGAATTAATTAACTGTTTATTGGAGACTCACTCTAAATTGATCATTTGAATAAGTGAGTTGTTTATTGAAGACTCAGTCTGAACGGATGATTTGAATCAGTGAACTGTAATCTGGAGACTCATTCTGAATGAACCATTTTAATCAGTGAGTTGTTTAGTCGAGACTGACTCTGAACTATTTATTGGAGACTCACTCAAAATGGATCATTTGAATCGGTGAACTGTTTACTGGAGACTCATTTTGAATGGATCATTTGAATCTTTGAGTTGTTTACTAAAGACTCACTTTGAACGGATCATTTGAATCAGTGAGTTATTTACTGAAGACTCACTCAGAATTGATTAATTGAATCAGTGAGTTCCTTACTGGAGAGTCACTCTGAATCGATCATTTGACTAAGTGAACTGTTCACTGAAGACTCACTCTGAATAGATCATTTTGAATCAGTGAGTTGTTTACTGAGGACTAGCTCTGAGAGGATCATTTGAATCTGTGAGTTCCTTACTGGAGAGTCACTCTGAACAGATCATTTGACTAAGTGAACTGTTTACTGAAGACTCACTCTGAATAGATAATTTTGAATCAGTGAGTTGTTTACTGAAGACTCAGTCTGAATGGATCATTTGAATCAGTGAACTGTTTACTGCAGACTCACTCAGAATGAATCATTTGAATCAGTGAGTTGTTTATTGAAGACTCAGTCTGAATGGATCATTTGAATCAGTGGACTGTTCACTGGAGACTCACTCTGAACAGATCAATTGACTCAGTGACTTTTTTTACTGGAAACTCACTCAGAATGGATCATTTGAATCAGTGAGTTGATTACTGGAGACTCACTCTTAATGAAACATTTGAATAAGTGAACTGTCTACTGGAGACTCACTCTGAATGGATCATTTGAATCAGTTGTTTACTGGAGACTCACTTTGAGAGGATCATTTGAATCATTTAGTTGTTTACTGGAGACTCACTCTAAACGGATTATTTGTCTAAGTGAACTGCTTACTGGAGAGTCACTCTAAATGGATCATTTGAATTAGTGAGTTGTTTACTGAAACTCACTCAGAATTGATATTTTGAATCAGTGAGTTCTTTACTGGAGAGTCACTCTGAACGCATCCTTTGACTCAGTGAATTGTTTACTGAAGACTCACTCTGAATGGATAATTTGAATCAGTCAGTTGTTTTCTGGAGACTCTGAATAAATCATTTGAATCAGTTAGTTGTTTACTGGAGACTAACTCTGAACAGAACATTTGAATCAGTGCGTTGTTTACTGAGGAATCACTCTGAGCATATCATATGACTCAGTGATTTGTTTACTGGTGACTCACTCTGAACAGACCATTTGAATAGCTGAAATGGATCATTTAAATCAGTGAGTTGCTTATTGGAGACTCACTCTGAATGGATAAATTGGATCAGCGAGTTAATTACTGGAGACTCACTCTGAAAAGATCATTTGACACTGTGATGTGTTTACTGGAGACTCACTCTGAACAGACCATTTGAATAAGTTAACTGTTTACTGAAGACTCATTCAGAATGAATTGTTTGAATCAGTGAGTTGTTTACTGAATACTCACTCTGAATGGATCTTTTTGAATCAGTGAACTGTTTACTGGAGACTCACTCAGAATGAATCATTTGAATTAGTGAGTTGTTTACTGGAGACTCACTCAGAATGGATCATTTGAATCAGTTGTTTACTGGAGACTCACTCTGAGAGGATCATTTGAATCCATTAGTTGTTTACTGGAAACTCACTCAGAATGGATCGTTTGAATCAGTGAGTTGATTACTGGAGACTCACTCTTAATGAAACATTTGAATAGGTGAACTGTCTACTGGAGACTCACTCTGAATGGAACATTTGAATCAGTGAATTGTTTACTGAGGACTTATTCTGAATAGATCATTTTAGTCAGTGAGTTGTTTACGGAGGACTCACTCTGAATAAATAGTTTGAATCAGTGAGTTGTTTACTGAGGACTCATTCTGAATGGATCATTTGAATCAGTGAGTTGTTTACTGGAGACTCTCAATTAATTATTTGTCTAAGTGAACTGCTTACTGGAGAATCACTCTGAATGGATCATTTGAATCAGTGAGTTGTTTACTGGAGACTCACTCAGAATTTATATTTTGAATCAGTGAGTTCTTTACTGGAGTGTCACTCTGAACGGATCATTTGACTCAGTGAATTGTTTACTGAAGACTCACTCTGAATGGATCATTTGAAACAGTGAGTTGATTACTGGAGAGTCACTTTGAATGGATCATTTGTATAAGTGATTTGTTTACTTGAGACTCACTCATAGTGGATCATTTGACTCAGTTATTTTTTTTTCTGAAGACTTTTTTCTGAAGACAGACCATTTAAATAAGTGTGTTGTTTACTGGAGAATCAGTCTAAATGGATAACTTGAATCAGTGAGTTGTTTTCTCGAGACTATGAATGGATCATTTGAATCAGTTAGTTGTTTACCAGAAACTAACTCTGAACAAACCATTTGAATCAGTGCCTTGTTTACTGAGAAATCACTCAGAGCATATCATTTGACTCAGTGATTTGTTTACTGGTGACTCACTCTGAACAGACCATTTGAATAGCTGAAATGGATCATTTAAATCAGTGAGTTGTTTATTGGACACTCACTCTGATTGGATCATTTGAATCAGTGAGTTAATTACTGGAGACTCACTCTGAAAAGACCATTTAAAAAAGTTAACTGTTTACCGAAGACTCACTCTGAATGGATTATTTGAATCAGTGAGTTGTTTACTGGAGACTCATTCAGAATGAATAGTTTGAATCAGTAAGTTTTTTACTGAAGACTCACTCAGAATGAATAATTTGAATCAGTAAGTTGTTTACTGAAGACTCAGTCTGAATGGAACATTTAAAACAGTGAGTTTTTTATTGGAGACTTAGTCTGAAGGGATCATTTGAATCAGTGAACTGTTTGCTGGAGACTCATTCAGAATGAATCATGAACTGCTTACTTAAGAGTCACTCAGAATGGATCATTTGAATCAGTGAGTTGTTTACTGGAGACTTACTCAGAATTGATATTTTGAATCAGTGAGTTTATTACTGGAGAGTCACTTTGAACGGATCATTTGACTCAGTGAATTGTTTACTGAAGAGTCATTTGAATTGTTTACTGGAGAGTCATTTGAATCAGTGAGTTGTTTACTGGAGTCACTCCTTATTGATCATTTGACTGTGATTTTTTTTTCTGAAGACTTACTCCGAACAGACCATTTAAATAAGTAAACTGTTTACTCTAGACTCACTCTGAATGAATCATTTGAATCAGTGAGTTCTTTACTAGAGACTCACTATGAATGGATCATTTAAATCAGTGAGTTGTTTACTGGTCATTTACTTTGAATTGATCAATTGAATCTGTGAGTTGTTTACTGGAGAATCACTTTGGATGGATAACTTGAATCAGTTAGTTGTTTCCTTGAGACTCTGAATAGATCATTTGAATCAGTTAGTTGTTTACTGGCGACTCACTCTGAACAGACCATTTGAATAACTGAAATGGATAATTTAAATCAGAATCAGAATCAGAATGGGTTTTATTGCCAAGTGTGCTTACACACACAAGGAATTTGTTTTGGCTACAGAAGCTTCCAGTGTACATAAAGTGACAACACAAAATAAATATGAAAAAGACAACAAACATTAAACAGAGATGCAATCAGTCAAAAAGCTCTGCATGTTGAATTGTATGTACAGATTTGTTATAAATATTATAAGGTGCTGAAAAAGTATTGCACTGTAAATTGTTATAAGGTGCTGTGTACGAGTGCGTATGAGAAAGTATTGCACATTTATTGCACAGTAGTAGAATATTTAACTGTTCATGAGGTAGATGGCCTGAGGAAAGAAACTTTTCCTGTGTCTGGCTGTTTTTGTGCTTGGTGCTCTGTAGCGCCAACCAGACGGTAACAGTTCAAACAGGAAGTGCGCTGGGTGTGAGGGGTCCAGAGTGATTTTGTAAGCCTTTTTACTCACTCTGGAAGAGTACAGTTCTTGAAGTGTAGGAAGGGTAGTGCCAGTGATTCGTTCAGCTGTCCGGACTATTCGCTGTAGTCTGCGGAGGTCGGTTTTGGCAGCTGAGCCAAACCAGACAGTGATTGAAGTGCAGAGGATGGATTGGATGACATCTGAGTAGAACTGTACAAGCAGCTCCTGGGGCAGGTTGTACTTCCTCAGCTGACGGAGGAAGTACAGTCTCTGCTGTGCTTTCTTCACAATAGAGTCTATGTTAATGTCCCACTTCAGATCCTGAGAGATGGTGGTGCCCAGGAACCTGAATGACTCTACTGCAGCCACAGTGCACTCATGATGGTGAGTGGGGGGAGTGCCGGGTGGGTTCTTCTAAAGTCCACTATCATCTTCACCGTTTTGAGTGTGTTCAGCTCCAGGTTATTGCATCTGCACCATAAAGCCAGCCGCTCCACCTCCTGTCTGTATGCAGACTCATCGCCGTTCCGGATGAGGCCGATAACAGTGGTGTCATCTGCAAACTTCAGGAGCTTAATGGAGGGGTCTTTTGCAGTGCAGTCGTTGGTGTATAAAGAGAAGAGTAGTGGGGAGAGGACACATCCCTGGGGGGCGCCGGTGCTGATGGTGCGGCTGTCGGATGTAATTTTGCCCATTCTGACTAGCTGTTGTCTATCTGTCAGAAAGCTGGTGATCCATTGACAGACAGAGCTAGGAACAGAGAGCTGGGTCAGTTTGTACTCGAGCAATGATGGGACAATGGTGTTGAAGGCAGAGCTGAAGTCCATGAACAGAATCCTTGCGTAGTTCCCTGGTTTGTCTAGATGTTGTAGGGTATAATGCAGTCCCATGTTGACTGCATCATCCACAGACCGGTTTGCTCTATAGGCAAACTGCAGAGGGTCCAGCAGAGGTCCAGTGATGTCCTTCAGATACGCTAGCACCAGTCTTTCAAATGACTTCATGGCCACAGATGTTAAGGCAACAGGTCTGTAGTCATTGAGTCCTGAGATCTTTGGTTTCTTCGGAATTGGGATGATCGCGGAGCGCTTAAAGCAGCATGGAACTGTACACTGTTCCAGTGATCTGTTGAAGATCTGTGAGAAAATGGAGGCCAGCTGGTCAGCGCAGGTTCTCAGACAGGCTGGTGAGACACCGTCTGGGCCTGGTGCTTTCCTTCTCTTCTGTTTCCTGAAGATCTGACGCACATTATCCTCACTGATCTGACGTGCAGGGGGGGACAGGGGGATGGCTGGAGGTGTTGATGGCTGTGTAGAGAGATGGTCACGGCGGGTGTGGGGTGTCTGGTCGGCTGTCTCAAATCTACAATAGAACATATTCAGCTCATTTGCAAGATCTTTATTGCCGTCAATGCTGGGGGATGGTGTCTTGTAGTTAGTTATGTCCTTCAGGCCTTTCCACACTGTTGCAGGGTCGTTGGCAGAAAACTGGTTTTCCAGCTTTTTGGCATAGCTCTTCTTAGCCACACCAATCTCCTTTGTCAGTGTGTTCCTGGCCTGATTGTACAGGACCCTGTCCCCACTCCTGTAGGCATCCTCTTTGGCCTGACGAAGCTGTCTAAGTTTTGGTGTGAACCATGGTTTATCATTGTTAAATGATAAATAAGTCCTGGTAGGGATGCATAACTCCTCACAGAAACTGAAGTATGATGTTACAGTCTCTGTGAGCTCGTCCAGGTCCGTGGCAGCAGCTTCAAATACACTCCAGTCAGTGCATTCAAAACAAGCTTGTAAGTCCTGTTCTGTGTCGTTGGTCCATCTCTTAACAGTCCTTAATACTGGCTTAGCAGTTTTAAGTTTTTGCCTGTAAGTTGGTAGAAGATGAACCAGGCAGTGGTCGGAGAGTCCTAGAGCTGCTCTGGCGACCGAGCGATATGCATCCTTTATTGTTGTGTAACAATGGTCCAAAATATTATTGTCTCTGGTAGGGCATGTAATATGCTGTTTGAATTTGGGCAGCTCATGTGTGAGTTTAGCCTGATTAAAGTCACAGAGAATGATAAAAACAGAGTCCGGGTGTTGTTGTTCTGTGTCTGTGATCAGATCAGCCAGCTGTTGTAGTGCAGTACTCACGTGTGCTTGTGGTGGAATATAAACACCGATGAGAATGCATGAGGAAATCTCCCGCGGCGAGTAGAATGGCTTACAGTTAATGAAAAGCACTTCCACATCAGGACAGCACATCTTCTTTAACACAGTTACATCCGTACACCACCTTCTGTTGATGTAAAAGCATATTCCACCGCCGCGTGTTTTGCCCGTTGATGCTGTATCGCGATCCGCTCTGAACAGCTGAAAGTCTGGTATGTGAAGCGCGCTGTGCGGTATGGCTTCGTTCAGCCAGGTTTTCGTGAAACACAAAACAGCAGAGTTGGTAAAGTCCTTGTTATTGCGTGGAGCAGAAGTAGTTCGTCCATTTTGTTAGGAAGAAAGCAGACATTCGCCAGATGGATGCTAGGCAGCGGCGTTCTAAAGCCGCATTGTCTGAGCCTGACGAGCGTCTTGTAGCGTTTCCACAGTGCCGCTACTCCGCCGACAACAATGTTCTGCAAAACGCCAGAAAAATCAAAAACCAGTGTGAATGGATCATTTGAATCAGTGAGATCTTTATTGGAGACTTTGTCTGAATGGATCAATTGAGTCAGTAAATTGTTTACTGAAGACTCACTCTGAATAGTTTATTTGTATCTGTGAGTTGTATACTGGAGAATCCCTCTGAACAGACTTGAACTTTGATTAAGTGAACTTTTTACTGAAGACTCATTATGAATGGATCATTTGAATCAGTAAGTTGTTTACTGGTCACTTACTCTGAATTGATTATTTAAATCGGTGAGTTGTTTACTGGAGAATCACCCTGAATGAATAATTTGAATCAGTGAGTTGTTTCCTGGAGACTAACTCTTAACAGACCATTTGAATCAGTGGGTTGTTTACTGAGGAATCACTCTGAGCATATAATTTGACTCAGTGATTTGTATACTGGTGACTCACTGGTGACTCACTCTGAACATACCATTTGAGTGGCTGAAATTGATCATTTAAATCAGTGAGTTGTTTATTAGAAACTCACTATGAATGAATCATTTGAATTAGTGAGTTGTTTACTGAAGACTCACTCTGAATGGATCATTTGAATCAGTGAACTGCTTACTGGAGTCTCACTTAGAATGAATCGTTTGAATCAGTGAGTTGTTTACTGAAGACTCACTTTGAATGGATCTTTTTGAATCAGTGAACTGTTTACTAGAGACTCACTCAAAATAAATCATTTGAATCAGTGAGTTGTTTACTGAAGACTCAGTCTGAATGGATCATTTGTAACATTGAGTTCTTTATTGGAGACTTTGTCTGAACGGTTCAATTGAGTCAGTGAGTTGTTTACTGAAGACTCACTCTGAATAGATTATTTGAATCAGTGAGTTGTTTACTAGAGACTCATTCTGAATGGATCGTTTGAACCTGTTAGTTGTTTACTGGAGACCGACTCTGAATGGATCGTTGGAATAAGTTAGTTGTTTACTGGAGACTCACTGTTAATGGAACATTTGAATCAGTGAACTGTTTATTGGAGACTCACTCTGAATGGATTGTTGGAATCAGTGAGACTCGGTCCGAATGGATCATTTGAATTTAATTTAATTGTTTATTGGAGACTCACTTTGATCAGACCATTTGAAAAAGTTTGATTTTTACTGGAGACTCATTCTAAAGAGATCATTTGAATCAGTGAATTGTTTACTGAAGACTCATTCTGAATGGATCATTTGAATCAGTGAGTTGTTTACTGGAGACTTACTCTGAATGTGTCATTTAAGTCAGTGAGTTGTTTACTGGAGACTCACTTTGAATAGATAATTTGAATTAGTGAGTTCTTCATTTGGCACTTTGATTGATCGTTTGAATTAGTGAGTTTTTTACTGAAGACTCAATTTGAATGGATCATTTGAATGGATCAAATCAGTGATTTGTTTACTGGTGACTCACTCTGAACAGACCATCCTCTGAATGGATCTTTTTGAATCAGTGAACTGTTTACTAGAGACTCACTCAAAATGAATAATTTGAATCAGTGAGTTGTTTACTGAAGACTCAGTCTGAATGGATCATTTGTAACATTGAGTTCTTTATTGGAGACTTTGTCTGAACGGATAATTTGAGTCAGTGAGTTGTATCGAATTAGCTCAATGGGAATTGAAGATTAATTTGAACGGGGCTTCAAAAGAATCGACTCTTTAAATCTGAACCAACGAATCGTCCAGGTATTGTTAAAATGGACAGTTGACTTCAATTATGGCTATTGCTATCAAAAATAAAAATAAAAACCCATTTATGTTTAAGCAGGGTAGCAAGATCGAAGTTTAAGACATTAGATTCATAAACATGCACAGGCACCTTTCTTTATACAAAATGAGACTTTATTGACTAATCTAACAGAAACTAACATCTAACACAAACACACATTCATACAAGTGTAGAGAAGAGTAAAGAAAGAAAAATAAGAGCTTGAGAGAGTGTAATGATGGAAAAACCTCGGATTTTGCAAGACCAAACCAAGCGAACCACAAATAATCAATTTAACCCTTCTATGGTCTCTTTAGGGTTACATTTAGTTTACACCAGTTCAGTGGTAGTCTGAAAGTGTTACTTGCGTTCTTTTTGTGATGTGAAGAACTCCCTCTGTTGAGCACGTGGTTAGCTGGTGTTCAGTTCTTTTGTCCTCGCGAGGCTTGGAGTGGGGTGAAGTCTGTCGTTTCAAGCTTTGAGGCGGCAAAACAGACTGATTGTGTGGGCTTATGGTTTTGCGGCATACTAAACTTAAGCAGACTCTCGACAGGAAGAAAGAAAGAAAGGTATCGGAGATGATAATGTCTGAGCTTGCAATTAACCCATTTTTTTGGGTCTGGGGTCTCTGGGGTCTCCCGGCGGTCCTCTCGGTGGTTCACTCTTCTGGGCCTCTTCTCCTCCCTCTTTTCCTCTTCTCTTCCTCTCCTTTTCCCTCCTGGGCGGTGGCTTTTGGCACAAGCTTTTATAAGGATGGTTTTGTACCTACCCTCTAGAGCCGAGTTGACCAATGAGAAGTTGAACTCCCCCGAGGCACGTTTTATAGTCTTTGTTTCAGGACCTGGTGATTTGCATAGCATTCTAGTAGTAAACTGATGCAAAAATGTTTAAGTTTCTTAAAATGTTAATACGTTGCACACATATTAACATGAAATGTAAACAATCATTCAGTACACCAAATTAGCTTTGCAGGGACTTCAAACATGAACTATCTATGATCTTGTTTAGAGTTAAACATTGATTAAAGAAGTATTAAAACCATAATATTAATACATGAGCAAGAGACTTGTTGCAAAACGCCTGATTACACATAAAG
Organism: Danio choprae; assembly: GCA_903798125.1. Taxonomy (NCBI): domain Eukaryota; kingdom Metazoa; phylum Chordata; class Actinopteri; order Cypriniformes; family Danionidae; genus Danio; species Danio choprae. The sequence continues at coordinate 17,669 of CAIGQW010054892.1, forward strand.
AGAGAATACAAGTTTACATTAAAAACAATTCAAGCAATGAGCGTATAGAAGTTTTGACCAGGTCTCTGTGTGTCCGGTTTTGAGCACATTCCTTTGGGTCGTAAATACCTTGGAATCGGATTACAACTGACCATCCAGTCTTTTCTAGATGGGAGAAGCTGACGTCGTGTTTGCTGACGCATTTGTTGAATAAAAGCAAAATAATTATGTGTCTGATCGGCCATATTTGTTACAGAGTTGTTTACAGAAGACTCACTCTGAATGGATCATTTGAATCAGTGAACTGTTTACTGGAGACTCACTCTGAACAGATCAATTTACTTTTTTTTACTGGAGACTCACTCAGAATGGTTCATTTGACTCAGTGAGTTGTTTACTGGAGACTCACTCTTAATGGATAATTTGAATCAGTTGTTTACTAGAGACTCACTCTGAATGGATCGTTTGAACCTGTTAGTTGTTTACTGGAGACTCACTCTGAAAGGAACATTTGAATCAGCAAATTATTGACTGTAGACTCACTTTGAACAAATCATTTGAATCAGCCATTCATATGTTAGTCCATATAACAAATGATTTGTTCAGTGCAATTTGTGAAAAACTGATAAAATTCAACTTGTTCACACATTAGAAGCTACTATCCCGTCTCATCACTACAATTTCTCCACTTCTAAATATTTGTTTATTCAGCTACATTTAGTAACTGTACCAGAATAAAAAGCACAATATTTTGTTTTGGAATGTGGTAAAACAAAAAAAACCCTAATACTTACGGATATACAGATATACAGTATACAGATACTTACAATATGTAATTAAGTACATTTAGTGTCATTTAAGTGAAGTTAAATGACTTACTGTCCACCATCTGTGTGTATGCCTATATCAAATGATTTAGCCAACCCAGCTCTTTTATAATAGCACCTTGTTTTATTCATCTAATAAAGATTTAGAGTAACATTTGTTGACATTTGTTGACATTTGTTGACATTAACATTTTTGAGTCTCTTCAGTTGAAAACAAAACAAGATCTTCTGAAGAATGCTGGAAAAAACAGACATTGACAAAGTACTAACAAAAAATATTTTGGAAGTCAGTTCTTCCCAACATTCTTCAGTACCTCTTCCTTTGTGTTCAACAGAAGAAAGAGACTCCCACTAGTTTATAAACAAGTGGAGGATGAGTATCCGAGTATCGATTATCTTCTGATCATAGACTGATCATTTCTTAGTTCAGAGTTTGCAGAGCATTTTCAGAAGACAGTGAGAAGAGCGAAGACGCCGTATAGAAGAGCACATGGATACGCCACCAGCAGCTGCTGACCGCTCATGGCGAGAGTGGAGCTGAAGATCTTAGAAGCAGACAGACTGCACCAGCCAATCACAATCAAGGCCAACAGCGTTCCCAGCAGGCCCCTGCGTTCAAATATAAAGCACACGTTATTCAAAAGCAATCAAATTATACACTCACTCTTAAAAATAAAAGTTCCACAAGATGATTTTCACATCGAATGAAAGAACCGTTCTGGACTCTTTTCACTGAATAATTACATCTACTGTAACTTTAGTTGATCCAAGCATTATTTAGTCTTGAAGAAATATTAAATTAATGTGTATAATTTGTAACAATAAGATACTTAAAAATGAAACTCTAAGCAGTGTTGGGGAGTAACTAGTTACATCATTTCATTACAAAGGGTGTAACATCTTTTACAATTACTGAGAAAACATCTGAATATTATCTATAAAAATCTAGGATATGTTGAATGATATTACTTTATTTTTTGGATAAACAATTTTTTTCCCCAAGGCATTAACTGCAACTAAAAAACAGGGCGACACGGTGGCTCAGTGCTTAGCACTTTCGCCTCACAGCAAGGTCGCTGGTTCAAGTCCCCGCTGGGTCAGTTGGCGTATCTGTGTGGGGTTTGCATGTTCTCACCATGTTGGTGTGGGTTTCCTTCGTGTGCTCCGGTTTCCCCCTCAGTCCAAAGACATGCGCTATAGGTGAATTGAATAAACCAAATTGGCCCTAGTGTATGAGTGTGAATGTGAGGGTGTATGGGTGTTTCCCAGTACTAGGTTGCAGCTGAAAGGGCATCCGCTGTGTAAAAGATATGCTGGATATGTTGGAGGTTAATTCCGCCGTGGCGACCGCTGATGAATAAAATGACTAAGCCGAAGGAAAATGAATGAATGAATGTTCAAAAACAGTATCGATTAAGCTATTTCTTTTGATTTTTATACCTGTATTTAACCTCAAAATGATCTCAAAGTAGAAAGAGGTACTGAAGTCTAGTTTTATGGTGGCTCAGCTTAAAAATGAAATTATTATAATCTTCAAGAATTCAAACTTTTGGACAATTAGTTTTGTCAGCTGGAACAGCAGAAATATGGAGTAAAACACCAGTACATATTAGAGAAAGTACCACATTTAATAGAGAGTAAACAGTGTTGAGTATTATTGTAAGATTAAGGTATGAGATAAGTTTTAAATTATAAACGTTTGATAGTCATTTAGAAAGAAAAAAATCCAAAAGTAAAGAGTCAGATTAATAGAGGAGACTGAGGACTGCACATGAGGAGACTAAACTTTTAAAGATCTGATATGAGCTCTGAGGCTGTTAATTGGTTGTACATGATTTTATTGATTGTACTCATTTTACATATTCACTACAAAAAACGTTTTAAAGTTTTTTGTGTCTTGTTTATAGTCCAAATATCTAAACATTCTTAAATCAAAAACATTTTTTTTAAACAAGTAAAATATATTGTCTTGTTGTCAGAAATAATACGTCAAAACTATGTGAGTTTTTCAAGCAAAATAATCTGCCAAAACTCACTTAAGTTTGATATATTCATTCATTCATTTTAATTTTGGCTTTGTCCCTTTATTAATCTTGGGTCGCCACAGCGGAATGAACCGTCAACTTATCCAGCATATGTTTTACGCAGCGGATGCCCTTCCAGCTGCAACCCATCACTGGGAAACATCCACACACACCCATTCACTACGGACAATTTAGCTTACCCAATTCACCTATAGCGCATGTCTTTGGACTTGTGGGGGAAACCGGAGCACCTGGAGAAAACCCATGCCAACACGGGGAGAACATGCAAACTCCACACAGAAATGCCTACTGACCCAGCCGAGGCTCGAACCAGCGACCTTCTTGCTGTGAGACGATCGTGCTACCCACTGCGCCACCGTGAGGCCCTAATTTTGATATATTATTTCTAAAAACGAGACAATATTTTTTGCTTGTCTAGAAAATGCTTCTTGGTTTAAGAATTGTTTTTATATTTGGACTAGAAACAAGACATAAACTAAGTAGGAGAAGCCTTTTTTGCAGTGTACTTAAAACTATCATGTTTAATAGCAGAATTTGTGCAGAAAAACTACAGTGCCCATGATGCTGGAGAGAAAATTCCACCAATCAAGAGCTTCAGTGTGACAAAACAAATCTGGTACCGTTGTCTTTTTGTCTTATGGTCATGCACGTCTTTGCTAGTAATGTAATTTGCTAGTGAAATGTAATGTTAAACAGAGTAAATAAACTCATAAAGGTTTGCAAGCATGATTCACTTGAGGGAAAGTAAATCATGAGTAAATATTCATTTTTGGGTGAACTATCCCTTTAAAAGTGCCTAAAAATGTTCATATAATCGAGACTGTAAATAAACATGGACAAATATAGTTGCCTAAAAGTGCAATTCTAAAATAAAAAAACAATTCTAAACACACTAATGGATACTCACTGAAGGGAATAAACGACAGCAAATGCAGAGAGCGCCACCATTGGCAGCAGAGAGTATCCCAGCACACTCGCCACACTTCCACAGGATATACTGTAACTGCTCATCAGATTCAACAACATGTACATCCCGACACATCCCAGAGCACTGATGCCGTATACATATCCAAAGTGTGCCTTTCCTGCCTGCGGGATGAATATAAACACACAGACGGGTATGTGCTCTGGACATTGCATCTGTTTTCATGTCTCCTGTGCAATACAAAAGACTGTGTACCTCTAGTTAATGGATTCAAGGTTCAAGGTGGAGTTTGTACCATCAGTAGTGTGGCTCCCAGAGCGACGCAGAAGAGAACAGGGCCGGTGAGATCCGTTTCGTTCATGATGCTGCCATCAGCAGGCTTCAGTGGATTCAACACAGTCAGAGTCTTCTGCCAGATGTGCTCAAAGTTAATGCCCAGCTCTGAGAAACAAACAAACAAAAATACACATGCAGTTTTCATTTTGAGCTGATTTTCTGGTAAGTTTCATCGATTTGTGGATTTTGGGGGGGCAAGTGTTTAGTTAAATGGCAAGCTATTTTTCTCACTTTGTAAATTGTAAGGGTCTTTATGAAACTGAGTGCTTCCATATTAATTTGAGTGACCTGAAGCAGGATTACCGGCTAGCCGGTTAAGTTTCCGTGTAGTTTGCACCAATCTTGGGTTTTAAGTAATATGAAGGCACCTTGACTTTAATCACTCATGGTATTATAGAGTAGCTAAACTGAGCTGCATTCATGGTAATTTAAACCCCCCCCAAAAAACAAAAAAACTAAATGGACCAAGCTAATCTGGCTTTATGGTACAGGCCCCTGTTGTACCTACAAAATAAAAGTGTAACACACACACACACATGCACGCACGCACACACACACACACACACACACACATTTACATTTATTCATTTAGCTGATGGTTTTAAGAATTGCACATAAAAGAAACACACTTCAATTCACCAGATAGCAGCAATATGTATATGCCTAAGTCTGAAGTCTAGCACAGGGGTGCCCAAACGTTTTTGTATAAAGGGCCAAACACCAAATATCATCGAGAGCCGTGGGCCGAAGATAAATATACCAAAGTATATTACATTAAAGTTGACATGGGTAATTTCCTAATTTATTTCCTAATATTTTAAAATAAAAAGAAAACATTATTTTAAGTCATATTAACTAATGTAGTATAACTTTTTAAACGATAACCTATTGCAATAAAAACCAAACAATCAAATTTATAACACAGTAGAGTTCAATGCTGAATACACTAAGTCAAGCAGAATCTGCCTTTGACTTGATTTGCTTAGAAAAGTCTCTGCATTCTCCCTCTCTTCTCAGATGGGATGGTGGGCCAAATCAAAGGTTACCATGGGCCAATGGCATGGTTTGGGCATCTCTGGTTTAGTGTTTTATTTTCTTTGCACAGTATTTTCTCAGAAACATGGAGTGCTTATAAGAAAGTGTCTGGTGCATATGGAGAGGAAAGTGTTTGTTTCCTACAGGTGTCACGGTTGGGGTTGGGAAGGATGAGGCGAGGACCCAAATGCAGATAAAAAGGGTTTTAATAATAATCAAAATAAAACAAAAAGCAAAACAAACTACCCCAAGGGGGAAAACATTAACAAATAAAATAAACAAACAAACAAACAAACTTGACTGGGCTGGCTGGAAAGAGCAGGACCG
>CAIGQW010054892.1:23152-34328 GCA_903798125.1 Danio choprae
GGTCCTTCTTGCTGGGAGAGAGCTGGGCGCAGAAACAAACCCATTTCTGCTGAGTCCTCTTTTGGCCAGTTCGTACTGTCACGGTTGGGGTTGGGAAGGATGAAGCGAGGACCCAAATGCAGATAAAAAGGGTTTTAATAATAATCAAAATAAAACAAAAAGCAAAACAAACTACCCCAAGGGGGAAAACATTAACAAATAAAATAAACAAACAAACAAACTTGACTGGGCTGGCTGGAAAGAGCAGGACCGGACAAGGCTGAACAGGACAGGACACGACAAGGGAATCTCAGATGACGAACTGGCACAGGACAGCAAACATGAGGGGAATATAAGCACAAATAATTAACATACAAACAGGTGAACATAATAAACTAATAATGGGTTAACAAGGAGGGTGGGACTAGACAATAGACGGGAGAGCACATGACAAACAAAACACAAAGACATGTGCTCACACAAAAACAAGACTCGAACACGCAGCCAATGAGATAACTCATTAACCGCGCATTCACATGACACGCACGCAGCGCATGTAAACATGCACCACGTGCTAAACACAACACCAACAGAAGACTGAACGCAAGACACGAGTACACGATAAGTGAAAACACTTACCGTGCACTCACACATGCAACGTGCATGTTTCATCCCAGCGCCAACCAAAACCGAAACCAACTAGACTGAGACGCTGGGAATGAAACACCACGCTGCCGACACAACAAACACAAACACCAGGACAAGAGCGTGCATCTCAGACCACGCAGACCTCGCGCTTCCGCATTACGCGGGAGCGCGCGCGTCTCGCGCGATCAAAAATGCCGCTCAAACAAAAGACACAGGAACAGAAAACGAGTGCTCGACCCGAGAAAACTCGAGTAGAGCACAACATACTGGACAAGACATGACTAGTGTCTGGACTCTGCCACCTAAACATGAATTTACAAGACAGGAGTGGCAGAACCCTGACAACAGGTGGTTTGTCCAGCCCACTGAACTGTGTGAAGGACACTCAGAATTGCACAATGTTTTCACAGAACATGGAATGTTTATAAGAAAAATGTCTGGTGCCTTTGGAGAGACACACAAAAGAAATGTTGGCAATTTTTCTGTCTGTTGTGTAGTGAAAAAAAGCATCTATTGAGAATCTCGATTAACTATCCAATGAAACACTGAAAGTGTCAAAATGGTCCGGTTGGAGCAGTTTTCAAAATCTATGAGGAGAATCCATTGACATTTTAATCGACAAATAAAAGTGAGACAAAATTACTGGGATAGTTCACTCAAAAATGATAATTACCTCCTAATTTGCTTTCCTTTATGTGGTTTTGAACCTTTTGCTGCTGAACACAAAAGAAGATATTTCAAGGATTCATACTTAGCTGATGATTGATAATAAAGCTTGTTTGACATGCTGTCCCAAGAGAGAGTCCTGAGCTTATAAGATCCTCAAGCCCTGGGCTCCCTCCTGTTAGCAGGGCAAGAGGGGAGTTTGAGCTCAGGTAGATCTCGATGGACTCCACCGACTTGTTAATGGCTAATGACAGATTATAGGGATAGCTATACTGCTTACTAAGAGCTTATCTATAGTGCCATTTTGGTATGATCAAATTACTTATATCGCGTGTTTGGACTGTTTTTTTGAACCCAGGGGAAACCCACGCGAGCACAGAGAGAACATGCAAACTCTGCACAGAAATGCCGACTGGTCCAGTAAGGACTTTTAACTAGTAGAATCCTTGCTGTGAGGCAAAAGTACTTATCACTGGGCTGCCGTGTTGCCCAATCTAGAAAGGAGGTGAAGTAGGGGTGGGTGGGAGTGGGATTCTTCAAGACGTAGATACTAAGATAAGAAACTCTGGTTATTTATAGTGAGTTAGGAATCGTCTAATTGGTGAATCATGTGTTAGCTAATGCGGGACCAGCCGTGGACAATCATAAGCACATGATCCTCTCGAAATTTGTTTATAAATAAACTTCACTTTGAGGAAAGCTTGTTGCTTTTTTAACAATAGAAAGAAACCAAAATAGGTTTTGAACAAGTAAAGGGTGAGTAAATAATAATAATAATAATAATAATTCCTTACATTTATATAGCACTTTTCTGGACAATCAAATCGCTTTACACATTGGGGGGAATCTCCTCATCCACCACCAGTATGCAGCATCCACCTGGATGAAGCGACGGCAGCCATATTGCACCAGACAGCAAACCACACACCAGCTGAGTGATGAAGCGAATTATGGTATGGGGATGGTTAGGAGGCCATGATGGACAGAGGCCAGTGGGCAAATTTGGCCAGGATGCCGGGTTAAACCCCTACTCTTTTCGAAGGACATCCTGGGATTTTTAACCACAGAGAGTCAGAACCTTGGCTTACACCTCTCATCCGAAAGACGGCACTCTTTGAGCAGTATAGAGTCTCCTTCAGTATACTGGGGCATTAGGTCCCACACAGACCACCGGTTGAGCGCCCCCTGCTGGCCTCACTAACACCACTTCCGGCAGCAACCTAGCTTTCCCATGTGGTCTTCCATTCAGGTACTCACCAGACGCAGCCCTGCGACCATGTGAGAGTTGAAGATAGCTATCTCATTAAGGGAGAGACACATTGGGAAAAGATCCAATCATAAGTAATCTTCAGCGTAGCATGTCCTGGTTTTCTACACATTTGGGCAACTTATAGTTGCTGCAGGTTTCTTTATTTTAAAGTTAAAGTGCTTCTCAGACAGTGTAGATTGTGTAGTCTTATCTTGCTTTAACAGAGAAACAAAAGTTTGTCAAAATGTCACAAAACACAGAAACACAGTCAACACAGTTAAGTGGACATACACAGATTTGCAACCAGTATGCCATGAATAGACTAAAATGACACAATTTTGCTAAACAGTAAATGTGAATGGCTCGATTGTGTACTCAGGTCTAGAAAGTATACATGTGCAGTTCTATTCAAACACTTTAGCTTAAAGATATTTTCTAACAACTGATTTTATTACACTGTTAACCCTTACTATAGATTATGCAGTAAATAACTGTAAAATAGCCAGTGTTTTGCTGTAATAAAAGGAAAAGGAGTAGGATTTGTATGAAATTGTGCAGTGCAAAGAATAAATTACAGCAATTTACTTTATGTACACATTACAGGTAGTAACTGTGACAATAAATGGTATTTTACTGTTAAACCGTTACTGTCCCATCTTCTCTTATGCTTTATGTTGCTATTTATAGAGAAGTGCATTAATCTTAAGGCAGAAACAATGATTTAGGCATTAACACACACATACACAAGATGTCTCTTATTCTAAGCACAAAATTGTTAGAAAAGGTTTTCAGAAAATGTTGTCCCTTTAAGGGAGCCAGGTGTTTGATTTGTTTACTTCTGAGTGTGCTCCATTCTCTGTCTATCAGTTCAGATGCAGAGTCTGATATGTTGTAAGCCTCAAATAAGAATCTACAATGAGTAAGTAAAATGTGTTCAAATGTTTTTGAGGGTCTCTAAAATAAATCTGTGAATTAAGTTATGTTGTTGTTATCTTGAACTGTGTACTAGAAAGCTACATTGTTGCTAGCTAGTTAGCCTCTCCTCATGTAACTTCTTACATTATTTTCATTTAGTATATTTATTGGATATTGCATATTGCCATAATGTACAGATGCAAACAGTGTAGTGTGTCTTTCTGGCAACTAAGCAGTTTTTATACACATAAAAACCATTAAATGCCAAACTCCTCAGTTAGGTAACGTGCACAAACATGACAGAGAATCACAAAAAAGATGATACATATAGCCATCCAGACGCAAAACTCCACTGTCAGGTCCCAGGTTGTGAATTTGATGCATTTGTTGAAGTATTTTTCAGAGCTGTGTTTCCACCTATGAATTCATATTAGCTGTGAATTGTAACACTACAGTACAGTAATTAACTGTAAGCAGTTTCCAGTTAGTTACCGCCATTGCTCTGTCACTGAAATTAACTGGCTACATAGTTGCCAGCTCTTTACTGTAACCAAATCATTACAGTGACTAACTGGCAACAGTGTTGCCAGTAATTCTACTGTAAAAAAAGCCTGGTAAGGTCTAACAGTGTAGCAACGTGTAAATAATAAAGTCAACAAAACAAAGTGGTCAGCGTTTCTTCAGTCAATTGGTCTTAAGTAAATTGCTCAGATATAGAGATCCTCAGGATGGCTTTACAACTCAAGCTTATGGCCTGCAAGTAAATATAGAAGACTATTAATAGCATCACACACAGAGCAAAACAGCTGCTCAGTGACCAAGCAAAGCCTTAGTACAAAAACAAACCAAGAACCTTCAACACAAACTCAGATTGGCAGATAGCAGAATGGGAGACTTTCAAAACATTGAACAAGACTTCTATCAGTCTGGATATTATATTGATGGTCAACAGGAAGATGTGTATGGCTATGATTCAGCCTACCTCAATCCAGAATACAATGATGTGTAAGTGTAAAAATGCAATATCTGCGTGTGTTTGATATGTATAAATATGTCAGACTATGTTGTTTTGTGTCCATTTTTATTGTTAGCTGTTCAGTTTAGTAAGTAATTAATTCATTCATTGTTTCCTATCTGATTTTCAGGGATAATTCAGCACACTTAGCAGATGAATATGCAGCATCAGCCCCTTATACTGGACAAGTGTATCAGCCTGTAACGCCGTCCGAGCAAACAGAATATACAGACTCATATGAGGACGAACCACCTCTCTTAGAAGGTACACTGGTACACCAAACCATTACAGTGACTAATGGCAACAGCGTTGCCAGTTAAATACTGTAACGGAACCATTACAGTGAGTAACTGGCAACAGTTTTGCCAATTAATTACTGTAACAGAGCAGTAGCGGTAACTAACTGGAAACTGCTTACAGTTAATTACTGTACTGTAGTGTTACAATTCACAGCATTATACTGCATGCAAAATGGTATGGGATATTGTTGTGTTACTCAAATAAATCAGTATTCTTAACTGTTATTAAAACTAGAAAGCATGTAAATTCGTCAGACAAATGTATTTTATTGTTTTGGCAGCAAACAAATATACAACAGAAAATGTAAAACAAAATTAAACAAATCAGCAGATATGAATACATTTTCTATTTACAATTAAGCAACAAGGTTAAATGAATAAACAACACATGCAGTGTATATAGCAGAGGCACTGCGCCACCATGCCGCCCCTATTATTATTATTATTTACTTAAAAAAATCTCAAGACAACAAACTTTTCTGTTGCCCCTAATATGAATTCATAGGTAGAAACACAGTTCTGAAAAATACTTCAACAAATGCATCAAATTCACAACCTGGGACCTGACAGTGGAGTTTTGCGTCTGGATGGCTATATGTATCATCTTTTTTGTGATTCTCTGTCATGTTTGTGCACGTTACCTAACTGAGGAATTTGGAATTTAATGGTTTTTATGTGTTTAAAAACTGCTTAGTTGCCAGAAAGACACACTACACTGTTTGCATCTGTACAATATGGCTATATGCAATATCCAATAAATATACTAAATGAAAATAATGTAAGAAGTTATATGAGGAGAGGCTAACTAGCTAGCAACAATGTAGCTTTCTAGTACACAGTTCAAGATAACAACAACATAACTTAATTCACAGATTTATTTTAGAGACCCTCAAAAACATTTGAACACATTTTACTTACTCATTGTAGATTCTTATTTGAGGCTTACAACATATCAGACTCTGCATCTGAACTGATAGACAGAGAATGGAGCACACTCAGAAGTAAACAAATCAAACACCTGGCTCCCTTAAAGGGACAACATTTTCTGAAAACCTTTTCTAACAATTTTGTGTTTAGAATAAGAGACATCTTGTGTATGTGTGTGTTAATGCCTAAATCATTGTTTCTGCCTTAAGATTAATGCACTTCTCTATAAATAGCAACATAAAGCATAAGAGAAGATGGGACAGTAACGGTTTAACAGTAAAATACCATTTATTGTCACAGTTACTACCTGTAATGTGTACATAAAGTAAATTGCTGTAATTTATTCTTTGCACTGCACAATTTCATACAAATCCTACTACTTTTCCTTTTATTACAGCAAAACACTGGCTATTTTACAGTTATTTACTGCATAATCTATAGTAAGGGTTAACAGTGTAGTTCTGGGTTGGACCACCTCTTGCTTTCAGAACGGCCTTAAGTCTTGATGGTATAGATGCGCCAATGCTCAATTGGAGTGGCAAATAAGAGGGTAAATTTGTTTCTCACTGAAAAAATGGTGCTCACTGACAGATAGAGTCCCCATCACTATATTGGGCATTAGGACATAGACCACAGGTTGAGCAGCTCCTGCTGGCCTCACTAACACCACTTCCAACAGAAACCTAGTTGGTTTCCCATCCAGGTACTAACCAGGCTCAGCCCTGCTTAGCTTCAGTGAGTAACCAGCCTTGAGCTGCAGGGTGATATAGGTGCTGGCAAGCTGTAAAGTAGAAGGACAGCACTTGCCACGAAAAATGACCCAAATTCAAAAAGTTCTGGAAACCTTCCTCTGAGATTTTGGTCCATACTGACATGACCGTATCATGCTAGTGCTGCAGATTCATCAAATGCACATCGATGATGTTATAACACATTCTAAATTTGCTCATGCAGACTGGAGAACATCTGAGTACAGTGAACGCACTCTAATGTTCACAAAACATATTCAAAATGATTTCGAGCTTTGTGACAATTCATTATCCTGCTGGAAGTAGAATTACAAGATGGACACACTGTGGTCCTAAAGGAATGGACATTGTCAGCAACAAAATACTAAAGTTGTGGCATATAAACAATGTTCTGTTTGGATGAAGGAGCCCAAAGTGTGACAAAACCGATCCCCACACCATTAAAACCCTAATAAGAGACATGATTGATCAATACTTTTTGATATTTTTATGCCAAATTCTGACCTTTACATCTGAATGTCACAGCAGAAACTGAGATTCTCTAACCTTTTTACCAATCCTATATTGCCCTAGGGATGTTTGTGCACAAAAATCACATTAGATCAGCAGTTTCTTTAAAAAAAAAGAGCAGTGACAACAATGTCATGTTCAAAGTCATTTTAACATCTCAAAGTCATTTCACATTTCTTGTCCATTATGACGCTTGGTTTGAGCAGCATCAGATCTGGGCCTTGTCCAGTTTCTCCCATGTATTAGTATAACTGGATATTCACATTAACAAGCAGTTGAACATAATTTATTTTGCACTAATAAACAAAAAAGTAAGTCAGCTCTTAAAGTTCTTTATAGCAGCAAAAATGCAGAATATCTAAATATGCTATACAGTGACGGGCAAATGTCTGACATACAATAATGTATTTTTTGTAAACAAGGAAGCTAATACAGAAGTGCTCCCCTGCTTTAAAATGAGTTACCTGCATAATAATAAAGTAGACCTTTCTTTTTAAAACTTAACAAAATACATCATCCCTTAGGCAAGTTTGCTTATAAATGTGCATTTTAACAGTAATCCTCCCTTCACAATATTACTTGTAGCTGATTGCATATGAAATGATTCAATTTTTAAAAACAAGCTTTTTTTGTTATATTGCATAAAAGAGATTTAAATCTATGTGCAATAAAGTGGTTTTGGGCCTTTTTATGCCAAGACACTGTCATACTGTGAATACTGTTATTTTATTGCACATGCTAAAAAAAAACACACACAATTGCTTGATTAAAAATGTCATTTAAATTTGCATGTTTTTTTTAACTGGTTGGTGTTGTCCACATTTCACCTAAATCTGGTTTGAAACAACTTTTCGAGTGCAGTCTTGTAACAGTGTTGACAATGTTGACTTGTTACTGTACATGTGTCAACATTGTTGCAATTCATCACTGTTACATGTCAAAAACATGCTTTGGTTCTTTTTAAGTGTGTAGATAAACCCTTTTGATATGTAATGTGCTTGTATTTTAATATTATTTATCTCTCTTATCTGCGATAGTATCAGATGATCTACACGTCTGGCAGAGCACTGGAGTTTTCGCTGGAGCTCATACTGGAAACTTCTGCTTGGGTTAAAAAGGTCGAATGGGAATCCTCCTCTTCATTCCTGTTAAAAACACAGACAGATCACTGCTTTATCAGTCAGTATGTGAAACTGCAGGCCAACAAGACAAAGGAATACACAGTTCAGAAAGCTCACAGTTTATTTTCTTTCTTTTCTGTTTTTGGTTTATCGCAAAGTTTTGCAGTGAAATATTTTGTAAGAATGATGCTCTACGAATCATATTCTGTCATTTGTTTGTTCATACAACAAAATGACAATGATTATGAGGATTTGTAAGTATTCGCATTTGTTTTATAAGTCAGCAAAGCTGACTTACAAAAATACATCATGTCTCACGCAGGATTGCTGATGCACTAGTTCCTCTCAGAATCTGTGAGAGCCGAAGCATGAACTGCTTTCCTTCAGAAGCGTAGAAAACAAAAATACACACTTGTTACTCTATACAGTCCATCTCCTGTAGCTGATTTTGTTAACAATCATTGGATATATTAAATGAAAAAAAAACCCGACAACAACAACAATGAATAAATACAGTTGTGACAAATGTAAGGAATGCTAAGCAGGTGTAGCGATTAGCTAATTCTAAAATGCTACAAATAACTTATTTGTACCTCGTTGTTACTTATTTGTACACCCATATTAGGTCAGAATTGTAAGTTATTACAAACATTTCATGTGGTTTAAAGTGAGATTTAAGTAATATCTTAAAATCTATCTTTTGTTGACATATATTTGTGTGACATATACTAATTGCATAATTGATGTTAGTTGTAGCACTAAAGAAGCAGTCGAACAAGAGTTTTGTTGTCAAAAAATCCACAAAAGGTCAGAAGAAATGTTTGCTTTTGTTTATTGAGAAAAGATCTTTTTGAATATAAGCCTTTTCATTTTCCATGCTCGCTTTCTGCAATGGTGACATCAAATTAACACGCAATAATTGTATCTAGTGATGTTTGGACTTAGAATTTCAAATCAGTAGGGGAATTTGTTTTAGACAAATTTGTTTAATGTACAGTCTTTTGTTTGTCCAAGACATTTTAGCTCAACATTCTAAGACATTCTAACTAATGATATGAGCATGCTGCACACAAGCTGCTTTAACAACACATATCTCACAGTTTGTAAATATTAGAAGTTTGGGGGGATTTTTGCATTTAATAATGTTTCATGTAATTAATAAACCATTAGAATCTGCCTTTTTCATATTATTGCTGATATGCTTATAATTATCGGTAGCCAATACATTGATGCATCCCTAAAAAATACAATACTTTGGATTAAATGTCAACCCAGGCTCATTGGGAATACGTGCCCAGAGCTTCATTTTTTTTTACAAACTGCAATATACATGGCTCCAGAGATGTCTGCTTGCACTTCATGTTGCCAAATCCACCAGAGGCCGCACTGTACATTTCTGCAAATCTCAAATACATTACTGGGCTACGTTTTCTCATGCCTGCCATTTACATCTCGTCCTTGAAGCCGGCTTGTCATGCATAATACATCACCTCGCAATCAACTGACCCACACAATCCCATCCTAAACCCAACTGATAATGTTTTCAAAAGCAAACAAGAAAAGTGCATTGTGGCTGCATACTTTTGCCCCAATTTCACATTGCTTTTTTGTTTTTACTTGGTTTCTGGAACCATTCTTCACTGGATTTTACCTCATTCCACTCTCCATCCCAAGAATGACACCGTACGAGGCAAGCTACCAAGCAAACTGACCGATCTGGAAAAGCTATCCATACAGAGATAAGCAGGTGCATTCCATTACGGATCACAGACGCTCAGTTGTTGTTGTGGCATTTAATCAGTGTCACACGAAAACAATCCTTTAACATCTCCCTGTAAATGTTTCATACTATAGCGTGAAAAAGAAAAAGAATTAGCTGTCATACTTCCCCATAGCATTTGTTTTACCCACAAAATGCAGGCAAATGTATGCCAAGACACATAGTTGCAGTTTCCAAAAAAATTTGCCCTGGGCACCTATTACCAATGAGCCTGTGTTGATTAATGTGGTTTCATTTAATGAACCAGGAAAGGTCAAAAGACCGCATACATTTGTATAGCTGTTCTAAACATTTTGTTTGCCATCCAAACTTCACGTCAGTGTCCAACAGGAAGTACTTACTTTGATTTCAGGCCATTAATTTTGGCAAAGAGCAGCCGGAGGACTCTTTCTCTCTGTTCCCAGCTCATCTCTGAAATACTGATGGCTTTCTTCAGACTGCTGATGAAAGGACACGTTGTGGTTACATACAGTTTTACTAATGGAAAAACATCTTGCAGATACTTAAGTTCAAGATGAATAATTATTTCATTAGATTAATTTTTTTTTTAATCCCAAAAAACACAAAATAAGTATTAGGCTCTTACCCTTTTTCAGCCTCATTCAAAGCAATGGACAAGCTGCTGGCGCTGTGAGGAGTTTTGCTGATGGTGTGAATGTGAGCTTTCTCTCTTTTGCCTAATAAAAACTCATCTATCCGCCTGCTATGATTCACCTCTGCTTCCTGTCTGCAGAACATCATAACAAAATACTTGAAGGTCAGGCAGTAAAGATTTTACCTGGAACTGTTGCTTGTATTTATATTATCTCTAGAATGAGTTAGGGGTGTGTGATATTACAGATTTAATATTTCTGAATATTTTTTTAGGATAATTACGCAATTGTTTATTTTTAAAATCAATCAAACAATAAGACAATCAAACAATTGATTAACAAATGACCAATTCAGTCATGATTACGTAACTATTTTAGGAGGTAATGATTTCATATGCAATTCTGAGTGTACATCACAAAGGTAAGTGGGTTTGACAAATCACCTATAGAAAACACACTCTTTCATCTCTCTGAAACTTTAACCGACATTTGCATCAGTTTGCAAATTTCCACCAAACACTTTCTTACTTACAATCACTCTATATTTCTAGAAAAAAACATTGTGCTTCACACAGGTGAGTGGACTTAACAAACCATCTGTAGAAACACTCTTCTCTCTAAATGTACTGTATAATTCGTAGTTAGTATAGTTATTTAAGGTAACTATATATATATCGAATTATATAGTACATTTAGAGAGAAGAGTGTTTCTACAGATGGTTTGT
>CAIGQW010054892.1:34728-52521 GCA_903798125.1 Danio choprae
ATATATATATATATATTAGATTACCTCTCTGGAATGTTAGATAAGAATAGGTTTAAAATAACTCTTATGTCCAGTGTTGTATACATATTTATGATTATGTTTATTTTTATTGCACTGTTGTCCTATGAGACACAACATTTCGTTCCACTGTATGTCCACACGTAGCGGAATGACAATAAAGCTCGACTTGACTTGACTTGACATGAATTTTAAGGTTTTACAGAAACAAATGGTTTCGAATGATTTTTAGAACAGAATGTCATTACAGTACTAACTTATTCAAATTATTTATGTTGTAAATAAAATCTCATTTTTGTATTCCATGTCCTGATCACATTATTCAAACATTCGACTTACCAGTGATCCAAACAAAATATTCTTTAAGAGAGCCAATAATATAAACCAATTTAGAGGCAAAATAAAGGAAATTGTGAAAAATATAGTACAAAATACTGTGAAGATTTTTCTCTGTTAAACAGCTTTTTGGATAATATTTGAAAAAGAATAAAATGTTTTTTAGGAGGCCTAATAATGTTGTATTTGGCATTCGCAATCATATTTGAGAATTGAGAATGCATTCGCAATCAAATGAACAGAACTCTTGTTCATTTGATATTGATACCAAATAATCTGACACAAAGCAAAATGAATGAGAGGAAATTGTGCTCCTACTACTTGAATTGTGGGTCATTCTACCAGTGTTTTATCTAGTGAATGAATGCTGAAGTGCACCTGTGCATTAGTATTTCCTGCTTCACGTGGTTCAGAGCCTCATGGAAGAGGATCTCCATGTCAGATCGCTGCTCCACGACACTGCGAGCTGTTCTCTTCACTCGGCTCAGTTCTCTGTCCCGTACGTTCAGCACTTTCTGCAGTTTGTCCAGCTCTACACCGCCGGCCTGAGCTCTGACCACCACACGCTGCTTAATTTCGCTCTTCTCCTTCTCAAATGCAGACACCAGGTTGGCCAGGGTCTGCTCCAGTGTGGACACCTTCATCCTCAGCTCAGCAACTCTGCTCCGCTGTGCTGTGAGCTTGGAGATGGTGTTATTGGCGGACTCCAGGGTTGACTCCTGCAGGGGGGATGAAACAGAGAGTGCTGCTTTACATACAAGCTTCTTTTTTTTTTAAGCGTTCTGATACTAAGTTATATGTAAATTAAAGGAGTGATTGATGCAGAGCAAAAAACAGATATTCCTTTATTAAGATATTCCCCGTTTTCCAGCTAACAGGGAATGTTAAGTAAAGTTCCTTAAAATGTGTGTAAATGTTAGCATGTAGTGTTATTCAAAATAATATGTAACGTTTATGGAACAACATTCTGGGATCATCATAAGGGCATTACTCGTACTTGATGTTCTCATAACGTTGATAGAAAAATTCCTTATTTTTAAAGGTCCCTTATTTTTAAAGGAGTTAAAAAAAGAGTACCTTATTTTTTTTGGTTAAACCCTTTCTTTATTCTTGATTTTTTTCTTTGATTGATACATTTTCATTCAAAAAAAGTACAAAATTTTTTTATAAATGTAATTTCTGAACACTTTAATTCATCCTTGTTGCAAAGTAATGATATCCTTAAAAAAATAGCACGATCGCCTCACAGCAAGAAGGTCGCTGGTTCGCTGGGTCAGTAGGCATTTCTGTGTGGAGTTTGCATGTTCTCCCTGTGTTGGCGTGGGTTTCCTCCAGGTGCTCCGGTTTCCCCCACAAGTCCAAAGACATGCGGTATAGGTGAATTGGGTAAGCTAAATTGTCCCTAGTATATGTCTGTGAATGAGTGTGTGTGGATGTTTCCCAGTGATGGGTTGCAGCTGGAAGGGCATTCGCTGCACAAAACATATGCTGGATAAGTTGACGGTTCATTCCGCTGTGGCGACCCCAGATTAATAAAGGGACTAAGCCGAAATGAAAATGAATGAATGAATAAACGGAAAAGATGCTAATTCTAGTGTGTTATTTTGTCACCTTCTGCAGAGTGAGCATGTCATTTTCTTCAGTCAGCGCTGTATTTCTCTTCCGCAGATCCTCCACCTCTTTAATGTGGTAACCCAATGCTTTCTTTAGACGCACATTCTCCTTAAACATGGAGCGAGAAGCATCATCCAGGTATCTGATGGAGTCAACATGGAACATAACAGCTCATTTACCTCATTAAAAATAAATAAATTCCAAAAACCAGTTATAATTAGCACCATAGGGATATTATAGTTTTGCATTATTAAATTAGTTTTTATTGCAATACGGTTTTTAAACTTGCTTATTTTAAGCTCGTTTTATTAATGGTTTCATTAGTTTTAGTTTAGTTTCTATTTCATTTAGCTATAACTCTTGTGCAACTAGTAATAAAAAGAATTGTTTGAACAGACACTGAACCAAAAAACAGAAATTCAACTTAAATTAATACAATTTTAAAGAAGAAATTATAAACGTTCTTCATATTAAAGACAATGTATGTAGTTAAACACCTAATTGACATTTTGTGGCTGATGAAGACTGAGTTTATTCATGTTGTCCCAACACAAATCGATTAAGTTAACAAATTTAAGTGGATTGAACATAAAACAATTAAGTTGTCTCAAAAAACCTTAAGAATTCTGTTGTTTCAGCTCATTTTAAATAAGTAGTTTGAACAAGCAGCAAAACTCATTTTGTGTGTGGCTTTGTATATATAATTATGTGCTTGACTGATGTGTCTGTCTGTAAAATCGCCATCTACAGGCATTTCTCTAAACATACGCAGGTCAGATTTTACATCACAGAATGATTGCTTATTAGCTCTGATTTACTCATTTTTATTCTTTTTCAGTTTGTTTTTCAGTAACTGTTGCCAGTTTAGTATAGATTTAGTTTTCACTTATTTTATTTCAGTTAATGAAAATGTTTTTGACCAATAGTTTTACTCTTAGTTTTTTTACTCTAAAACAACCTTGAGAAGATGCTTACATGATGGCTTCATTGTGAGCTCTTTCTGCAAGCACAGCAACCCTTTGCTCAGATTCTTTCTCTAGGTGAACCTTACAAAAAAACATAAAAAGGGGAACTAATGAATGAGGAAGATTTTGTTGAATAGCAATTTTCTTTTAGCATCTTTACCTTATTATTCAAGAACTTTTGCTCCATTCTTGCAAGCGTTTTCTTGTGTTCTAGATCTGCGTTCTCCACAGCATCTTTGAACTGTACAGTAAGAATAAACACAGTGCTTTATTGTAATATGTGTGCATGATGTGTGCAAGAAATCAACAGAATCAACTGTACATTTCTGAGTTCTTGCTCCATTTGGGGCTTCTTCTTGAGGAAGTCATTGATGATCTTCAGCTCATCCTGAATCACATTATACTCGCTGCATCTCTTCTTGAATTTCTCCTCCAGCTCGTTGATCTTTAGCGTGTATTCAGCGACCTGTAATTTAAATCAGTAGTGTTAAACAATGTTCATCATTTTTATGACGCCAGAAATTTTTTTTAAGATTAAAGCTAAATATAAATATTTATGTCCGGCTGAAATCAAAATTTGCAATGTTTATTTTGCTAGTGCACATTGTTTGTCTTAAAGTGAACCATTTATCCATGCTAATCCAGTGATGTTTAATACACCGAAAAAACAGTTTGATTTGTAATCTTTTATCAAAATCTAACTTTCTGCTCCTGGACTGTAATGGCAGTTCTTCTCTGATGATATCAGTTTGACAATTATGGCAAAATATACATAGCCACGCCCCTCCAACGATTAGTTTGCTGCAAGCGCAAGATGAAAGGAGGAGCACAAAAATAAAACCCCGCCCCTAACTCAATATTCTGCGTCAGTTGGGAATGCATCATCATACTAAAATAAATGTCTGCAGCAACTTTCAGTTCACGCTGACTTTTAAAAGCCCATAAAACTGAAAATATATAATAAATTAAATATTAATTAATTATCTGAAGCTGAAAACAAAAAAATACACACAGTGATAAATGATTTTAATGTTCATGATTTTATTCAGTTTTATTAATTGTGTATTTTTGTGATGCACTCTTTATTGCTATACACATTTTTAAATGGGACACTATGATACTCATTTATAAGGGGACAATTTGTGTTCTTACCAAATTCTCTTTTTCCTGAGAGGCCCTTGCTATCTCAAGATGTATTTGCTGTTCCAGTGCAGTAATCTGAGAAGACGAGAGGAAGGGTTAGTTCACTCAAAAATGAAAATTCTGTCATTATTTACTCACTAATGTTTTTTCAAACCCATAAGACTTTCAAGTTGTCATGCTATGCACTGTCCTCTCAAGCATATAGTGTATGAGTTTAGTGTCTCTGATGCTTAGTTTAGTGTCTCTGATGCTGTTGAGTTTAGTGTCTCTGATGCAACAGCTGAGTGCATGAAGTGTTCAACATTCCACACTTCTTTTTATTAGTTGAATAAGTGCATCATCATTGTATTTAAAGAGCACTTATTCTTTTTAGGATTTTCAGTGTAAATGCACTACTTAGGAGCCATTCGCATTTTGCATTTAAAGGAACACTCCCCTTTTTTCGATAATAGTCCCCTCAAGTAAAGCAGTTGAGTTTTACCATTTCTGAATGCATTTAGCCTATCTCTGGGTAAGTCGGGAACTCTTTCAGCTTAACTTAGCATAGATCATTGAATTGGATTAGACCATTATCATCTCACAAAAAAACAACTAAAGTTATTTTTATTTTATATTTCTTTTTTTAAAGCATGACTCTTAGTCACATCATGTACTAAGGGGAGAGGAAATGTTGCTATTTTCTAGGCTGATATGACTAGGACTCTACTCTTATTCTGGCGTAATATTCAAGAGGCTTTGCTGCTGTACCATGGCTGCAGCAGGTGCAACAATATTATGCAGTGCAATTGGTCCAAGCAGGTGGTCATGTTGGAAGTTACCTTGGTGGGCACTTAATACCATTGCGCCTGCTGCAGCCAATTATTTGTTCTGAATGTGAATTATGTTATTGTTTTGAAGCACACTAGTTAATAGATGGCCTTAATACTAACATTCAGAATAATAAAAACATTTTGTGGATCAAGTTGATCCGACCAAACCTTTACGAGTTTCTTTCTTCAGTTGAACACAAAAAATTATTCTGAAGAATGTTGGAAACTGGTAATTCAAACTACCTGTTGAATGGAAGAGCACAACCAGATGTGCCTGTTTCAGAAAGCAGGTTAAGAAAAAACTTAAGGAGTATGTTAACTGTAAAATGGGGGAATCTCTGAGGTTTTCATTTCAGAATTACAACCCCAATTTCCTAAAAGGGATAAGTTGAGCTTTATTGCTTAAAGGGATAGTTCTCCCAAAAATAAAAATTCTGTCTTCATTTACTCACCCTTCACTAGTTCCAAACTGGTTTGAGATTACTTATTTTGCTGAACACAAAAGAAGATATTTTGAAAAATGTGGAAACTGGAAAACTTCCAAAATATTAGTTTTTCCTACTATAACTAAAAGTCAATTTCAGACTACCCACTTTCCCAGGTTTGACATACCTCCCATTCTGAAACACAAAACCGCAAAGTACCCATCACTGCAATGCTAACATACTCAGAATTTTGATATAAACGTCTTTTAGAAATGGGACATAAGCTTTTTGTTGTTGTTTTGTTTTGGCAAATGGCATTAACATTTTCTTTTTTTCTGGTTTATAGAAATCCTAAGCTTGAAAAATAAAAACCTTTTCTTCGTTTAGCGTGTCTTTGTCCCTCAGCACAGCGATGATCTCGATACTGCTCTTCTCGGTGTTGTGCTGTTGGTCAGTGAGTTGTTTGTTGCTTTTGTTCAGTCGTCGCGCAGCTTCACAGTACTCGACGCGCGCGCTCTCCGTCATGTCACAGCGCGCCTCCCACAGAGCCGCGTTCGCCTTCGCCTTCTCCAGATCAGACTCCTTATCCCGCTTTGACTCCTGCTTTCCATCCTTCTTTCCTTTGCTAGATTAAAAGAGGACGAAAGGCGAATGACTGCGTAATGTGTTTGAGGTGTATCTGGCTGCAGGGTTTAATTTTACGACGTTATCAAGTAAAACTATGCAGATAACTTTTCAAACTGTTAATAAAAGGTGGATTCGCGGTTTTTTTTTACCTCAACAAAACTAAATAATGAACAGGAAGGACAATTTTTGTTTTGTACTCACCCTTTTCCTTTCTTTCCCTTCTTTCCTTTTTTAATCGGCATCTCTTTACTGTGCCCAGTATGCTCTGTTCGTTCGTGCAGGTCAGGATGAGTTTATTTACAACTATTGCCATGGAGACTGTCACCTCACACGTCACATCCTACTAACTTTGACATTTCTCACAATTTTTGAAAATATGATAAATAACATATGACAACATAGACACTCATACATTACCTTTTAATCATTTTAGTGTATCTTTTGTTTATTTACTAGGACCACCAGGCTTTGGGGGGCGGGGGGTGGGGGGGGTGCAAGAATATTGGGCGTCCCTAAAAATGGTTCAAATAATACTACTAATAATAAATATAAATAAAATGAAATCAAATGGTTTAAACAAATAATTTAATATATATTATCCAAATAAGACAGGTATACAACACATAAAAAGAGACAACTCAATTCTGGAATTCTAAATATTTGTAAAAAGTACAAAGATTTTATGATTCAGATAAAGAACTTATCTAAAGTTGATCACAATAAAACAAAATTATTACTAAAACAAATAGAAAAAAAGACTAAATTATTCAATAAATTGTTAAAAAGGTTCATGTGTAAAACAATTAATACAGTACCATGACTAGAAAAACATATTCCTCAGAATATAATTATTTTTTTTCCTTCAGAAAGTAAATAAATTACTTTTAAACAGAAAATGTCAGAGTCTGTAGCGAAAGACTGAACATCTTTATGTTAGTGACATTATATATATATATATATATATATACATATATATATATATATATATTAGGGCTGCACGATATTGGAAAAATCTAACATTGCGATATTTTGTTTTTCCACGATATTCATATAATTATTTCACCAAATGACTTGAATAGCTCAATTTGGTAAAAACTTATAAGCATATTCAAGTTGAATAATCAAATAAAACAGCGTAGTCTTCACTGTATAAACATTAAATGCAATAAATATTCATTGTTATAATTTATTGTACACAATTTTTTAAAAATGCACTTGAAATCTTACATAGACCTTAAAAACAAATCAAAGAAGCACAATTTCACTCTATTAAGGTTAAACTTGACAATAACTATGATTCTTGGTCTGCTATAATGCCACTCAAATTTCCTGAGGCATGAATAAACTGAAGCTGAACTTGACATTGTAGATCCTGCTATGTGACTATTGCGAATGATTACATTGCTATATCGATGCTGAAACGATATATTGTGCAGCCCTAATATATATATACACAAATTGTACAATTGTGAAATGTTATTGCACTATAAAATAACTGTTCAAAAGTACTTTAGAATTTAATTTATTTCAGTGATTTTAAAGATGAATTTTCAGTTTCATTACTCCAGTCCTTAGTTACATGATCCTTCAGAAATCACTCTAATATTAATAATTATTATTATTAATATTGTTATTATTAATAGTTATCGTAATAAAAGTAATAATGACTGGAGTAATAATTTAATTTGAAACTACATACAATATGCATATACATACATTTTTTTCATTATAAAATGAATTCTTCCATTATAAATCTGAATAAAAATATCACACAAACAAAAAGCTCTTACAAATATCTGCTCATTTATTTGCTTTGTAAAAAAGTTATCAAAACAACAAAACAGACATTATAAAATCAGACTTGCGTTTATATAAATTCCAAATAAAACTGCAGCTTCATAAATAATACACATTCACAACTAGATTCACGTCTAAAATAAGAAAGAGCACATATCTAACGTCACACATCCATTATAAAACATGACCTCATATAAAACAGTTGAATGACCAGTTACATTACAAAATACTAAGGCTTTCTGTAATTTTAAGTAGATTATAAGTTGAGATCACTGCCAGGGTGCTCGCCTTCCCAACACACGATTGGTGACTTTCTGCAGAAACAAGGATGCATTAGAAATATTAATCTAATTGCTCATGTACTCCTGAAAATGATTGAGACAAAACTGATTTAAATGATTATGAATAATTGTCTGCATACCTTGTTAAAGAGCTGAGCACTGAGGCGGTAGGAGCGATACTCTGCCCGTCTCTTTTCCTCTTCTCTTCTCTTCTGGACCTCAGGAAGTTGAGCGTATTTCCTGGGGGAAAACACAATCACTTGGCTATTAAAATAAATAAAGACCTAAATAACATTAATATTCATATAAAATAGTCAAACAGGCAGCAGGCAAAGACCACACACCTCTGACTGAGTCATAATAGAATCAAATCAGATATTAGAGAAACTTTTACATAAAAACACGCTCAAACATACACACGCATATTTGTTTAAGTGGTTTAGGGGGACTCTCCATAGACAAGTTTTTTATGCTATAAAAACAGCAAAGCCTATCCCCTAACCTTATTAGTATGTAATAAGCCAATACCCATGTTGCTACATACATCTGTCCTCATAAACCAGGTATTCAAGATCACACACACAAATCATTACCTTCTGAGTCTGTCTGTCCTGTCTATTCTCTGAATGTGCAATTTCTTCCCTGCCCAACTGAAATAAATAAAAAAAAATCAAGAGATGCTGCTTTTGGGCCAGATTTACTCTCAGCTCTCAGGGGAATAAAAAAAACAATTACTGTCAGCACTTACAATGAAAAAACAAATGTGTACATGATTCTTTCAGATGACCTAATTGCATATGCATTTCCAAGAGTTTCCATTTGAGACGTAAAATTGATCAGAAAAGAATATTTAAATAGTGATTTACTAATGTTTGCAACAGACATTTTACTGAAGGGTTCCCACTTCCCACTCCCAACTTCCCTGACATTCACTGACTAAATAGCTGAATTTCCATGACCTATGATGAACGGGAAAAACTGGGCTAGGTTAAGAAAATAAGTGAAACAATGAGATTTTAAAACATGATACGGTATAGAACAATTACAGATACAATTACAATCAAATTTTTGATTATTTAAATGTAAAGTGACAAAGTCCATAATATACCATGACGTACAAAAATATATAAAACTGATCTGAAGGAGCCCTGTTACTGAAACCAGCTGTCTTCATTACCGATAATCAACAACAAAAGTGGAAATCAGAACTCTAATACTGAAACTGCAATTTAGGATTGTGAAATTTGTTAGAGCACTACATGTATAATTTATTAAAATGTTACATTGTTAAAAAAACTAATTTATTTAATTGAATTTACCCCTTCACTGAGTAGTCAGCATGGAAAGTCATTATGATTACATGAAAAAAAAGCAAATTGCAAGTTGGAAAACAAGAAAGTTAGTGATGATCAAGTTATGTTTTCATGGCGATATGTGGTATTTCTAAGTGTAACAAAAGTGGATTTCTTAAAATTTCAAATCAAACTGAAAACAGTGACCACACAACTGAACAAACAAATCTGGGAAGCGTTCCACCCCTAATGCCTACATATTCTTTTGTTAAAATGTACTGTGTTTGTTACAATAACATGCTCTGGGTGATCACGTCTACTTACTCTCTGGACCTTTGAACCATCTCTTTTCTTGGAACGACTCGTTTACGGGGTACTGGAGCTGAAGAAAATGTGTATTTTAGTTAAATGATGTATGTTATACACATAAGCTGAATCAAGCTTGTAAAATAGATACAGAACTCGTGACTCGTGTTACAAACAGTTCATCTTAGGGAGTAAGTTGACCTGCTCTGAGTGGCCGTGATGGTGCGGGGAAGTTGAAGAGCTCTTCTCTCTCTCTGTTGAAAATGGCCTGTAACCTCCGCTCCTCAACCAGCAACTCCAGGCGCTTCATTCGCTCCCGTGAGCGAGACACAAACTCTGGCCGATGGAGCTCCAGAGCTTCCTGTTGAAAAAGCAATCATGCAAATATACGATGTTATCCTAAACTCAACAAACATTTATAACATTGTGTAGGGTAACACTTTACTTGAAGGGGTGTTCATAAGATTGTCATGAAACCTATATAATCATGACATGACAAAGTAATGGTAACTAATAACCTTTTTTTCTTTTATTTTGACTGTAATCCAATGATGATTTTTGTGAAAAGCGCTACACAAATAAACTTAAATGTGAGATTTTATGCATGCTTATAACAACTGTCATTAAGAGTCATTCACTCAGTTATGACATTTTAAATGCAAAGATGATATTGTATATGACAACTTGACATAAACAAATATATCACAACCTGTTTTTGTCTTTTCCATGGCAACCTGACATTACCAAGACAACAAAACTTGTCATCAATTTATCAGAAACATGATTGTCATGAAGACTGGCAATATCAAGTTGTCATGACAAAGATGAAGACTGGTTGTGATGTATTTGTTTGTCTCAAGTTGTCATAATAAACAATGTAATCTTTGCATTTAAAAACTGAGTGAATGACCCTTAGTGATAGTTGTGATAAGCATGCCTAAAATCTCATTCCATACCATGTCATGATTATTAAGGTTTCTTGACAGTTTTCTAAACACCCCTTCAAGTAAAGTGTTGCCTTATGGGGTTACAAACCACACAAACAGGGTCCAAAATGAACACTAAAGGATTGTGTACAATGAAGAATTTTTGTGCAGCTGAAAAGACCAGTGCTGTTCCAAAAACACTCTGCTGTGAGCGCTTCTCCAGCTGTTTGACAATTTAAAAAACTAAATGTGGCAAGTGTAAAATCGACGCTTCCATTGACAACAATGCTTGCTTTGTTACACATGCTTTGATGGACACACGCCCTAACTCCAAATCAGGTCCAAACTGCTGTCCAGGCTTATTCACAACAAGAATGCTGAGACTTCTTCTGGCATCAACCACTTCTAGACATGCAGTTTGATCTTGCAAATTGGTATTTGTCATCATATTTTTATTTTATTATCATAATAACATAATATTTTTTATCAAATATTTTATTATCCATAGCACAATTCTTTACGGCACAATGAGGTTTAGAGTTTACTTAATGTAGCTGCAAATTAATTGGAATTTACACATTGACAGAACATAATAATAACTAAAGTATATTGCACAATAATGTTATTAAAAGTGTGGGCTGCAGTTAGACCGTCTCTCTGGCTTCAGTTAATCAGCTGGAAAAAATCATTATGAAAGTGATATTATATTATTTATGAGCATTTTGGAATATTAAACATGCGCATACATGTTGAAAATGTGCATAAAAAAACCTATGCACAACCGAGTAGCATAAACTTTTTATATATTAAAGGAAAAATGTGCATAAGCTATGGTGGAAACGCATTTATCGAGTAAATTCCAGCATGCGCTGATTTTGTTTTAACAGAACATCTGATAACAAAATTGGATGGCATTAATAGACAAGTCAGCGGACCGACCACATTGTACAACTTCTGAAATGTTGTTTTGGTCATTCTAAAATGGCTTAGCCAAAGTCCGTCATCAAAGTGGTTCAGTGTTATTACCTCCCAGAACTGTCTAGACAGCTGATCTCCCATAGAAATGTCTTGCATCTCTTATTGAGTTTTTGTCTTCTGAGGCGCAAGTAATTTATCATTTAAAAAAAAGGCCCACACTGGCTTCTCCTACTCATCAAATTCCATTTTTCTTTTTGTATTTGACGCCACATTATCAGGAAGTATTATCAGATTTTGTTCTCTTTGCCTTGCTGGATGGAAACTATGCTTTATTTCTTTGCTTTGCTATGCTTTGCTTTATGCAATATTTCACATTCATGCACAAGTCTTTATGCTCATTTGAACCTTTGGATAGAAAGATAGCTATTGTTCCACTTTGTTGTTATGGCTACAGTTACGGCAAAAGTTGCAGGCAAAAATTTCTCATATGCCCATTGGTGATTTTTAATAGCTCTGCAATGTATTAACAACTCACACAAAAGTCTAAAAACATGCAGCTTTTCAGTTCTCAAGCAAGATACTTTCGCATGACAAATTTAAGCATGAACAAAATTTGTATAGTGGACTTGACTGCAGCTTTGAAATGGCGAATGAATAAATCAGTTGCTCGTCAAACCTGTAGTGAAAGACGAACAAGAGCTGAGGTTTTGTCACTGATGTCGGTCTCCATCGCTGTTCTGGATTCTGTCTGCCTCTCCTGCTCTTGCTGGTTCTGTCTCTCCTTCAGCGGTTCTCTGCTCGGTTCTCTCCAGGGTCGAGTCCTACTGTAAGGCTCAAACCAGGCTTGGCTTATGCAAGGTTCTGACTCTGTCTGTGGCTGGTTTTCTTTGCGTCCGTCAAACTTCAGCTCATCAGCAGAAACAAACCATGACACACCTTGTAGACAATGTGATGTTAAAAAGAGAATAAGGCAAGAATAAGGCCTTGATCACACCAAATGAGCTTTTTGAGTTGAGAGGCGCCTTTATTGAATGATTTACTAATGGCCAGGAGCGTATTTTTGCATGCTGCTTATGCACCCTGCACGCCTTGCGTTTTAACAAGTTAAGAGTTTAAAAGACAACTCTAGAGAATGAAAAAGACGTGACTAATGTAGCACGCCTTTTTCACTCAATCAAAGCAGAGGCGGTGTTTCCACTGTGACAGCAGTGGAGGAGAGACTAGTGGTCGCTATTTCGAGTTATCCAGAGCTGTATGACTTTACAAACCTTGAATATCACAACATTATTAAATATTACAATTATAACAATAACAACAGCAGCACTCGCACACAATACGCAGCTGATTCAGTTGTTGTCTAGCGACAAACAAAGCAGCGCATTTCTTTTTTTTTTTCTTGTCAACAAAAAAAGGCAGTAAAGTGCGCCTCATGAATGAAAGAGCACATTTAGTGTGATCAGCCCCTAAAAAAGCAACAGAAAACCGGTGTGTGTGTGAGAACATGTAATATGTACCATGCGGGTAACGTGTCCGCACACTCTTGTTGCCGGAGTCTCTCTTCAGAGCTGTTTTGATTGGTTTAGCTGTGGAGGCAGTAGAAATGGGAATGCCATTCTGAAGGCTACTACCAAATTTGTTTGGTGAAGAGACATTTTTGAAAGCACCTGGAGAGGGAAATATGGTGCCTACATCTCGAGTGTGCTTTCGTGTGCCATTTATCACAATCTCCAAATCACCTGTAAAACAATTAAGTAAATAA
The DNA here is from genome assembly GCA_903798125.1 of Danio choprae. Lineage (NCBI taxonomy): Eukaryota > Metazoa > Chordata > Actinopteri > Cypriniformes > Danionidae > Danio > Danio choprae. The sequence goes on from CAIGQW010054892.1 coordinate 47,945, forward strand.
ACAGAGTACAAAAACTCAGATGATGCCTTTCATTGCTGGAAATCTCTTTTTTTCTCTCTTAAATGATACAGGTTGAGTTGTGCAAAAAAGTGGACTGTCGTTGTGGTACTGACCTGCCTGTACACTTTTGCTGACCAGTTTGACTTTTGACTTTTTGGTTTTAAGGCTGCTAGAGACACCTCTATGAGAATGGTGGAACGAAGTGCTTGAAGATGATAAAGAGCCAGCAGAGACCTGCAAGAACAACGCATGATTAGACAGCTTATTAAACGTGAATATCTTTCTTATTTCACCCAACAACTCTGTCAAGCCCCTAAACAACAGCCAATGAAACCTTGAGGGCGGAGCCATCAGAAGTAGCTGAACACTATTGACTGCTTGCGTGATGATGACATCACTGACACACAGCTTTTGACATCTCTCTGAAATTGAGGGAGCAATTGAAATCATCGTCAATCAGCGGATCGATTGCTTGTATATTACTAAGGAATTTTTGGTGACTTTTGTTGCTTTATAAAGTTGTGTGAACTTTATCCTATCACCTTCCTTATATGTGTTGTATTTCTAATAGTCTTACTAATATCCTGTGTAGGTTTGACTCTAAATATTATTCAGTGTATGTTTGACTGCCATACTCTTATCTGAATATCTTATCTGAATATAAAGAAGCTATTGTCGGAAATTACATGAAAATTATATAAATTTTCTAGTAATTATATGGAAGAACAAGAGATGCATAGAACAGATTGCAAAGGCTGCACTGCTGCAGGCCAAAAAGACATCAGCACAGATTTACATACAGCCAGAGATGCACTCTTAATCAGGGTAAAAACCTATTTTATGCTGCTATAGCAGGATGTAAACGAGACGAAAATTGAATTATGCAAACCACAGTCATGAGCAAAATGAATTGTACATTGTCTTTGCAAAGCTGTCACAACTGAAAAACTTAGGATGAACCAGACCAGCTGGGGGTTTGATGGAAGATTTGATGAATGAACTGTAAGGCAGGTCCACTGATCACCAGACCACTGATCGGTTGCCTCTGTTGTTACTAAATTGCTGTAACAATAAACACTTCTGACTAAGCAACTTTGAAGACTTTTTGACATCTAGTATAATTTTCAAAAACAATGGTTTCTGCAGGTTTCCCCAAGTCAATTTTAAGACTTCTTAAGAGCATTATGAATTAAATTGTTAGTCTTACATGGGGCTAGGCACTAAGGATTTTTTCTAATAGCCCGGTTGGGCCAGCAGAAAAGCTTTTTACTTGCCCCATAAAAAAAAAATTGAATCAGTAATTTCTTAACCACATATTTTAAAATGACGTGTCAAAACATTTAAACATACAGTAACTTTTCTTTAAAAAAAAGATTGAAAAGCTTTAAAAATTATAATAAATGTCTGTCTAGATCAGTGAATGGTCTATAAATACACAAATAACTTTTAAAGAAATGTTTTTGCAAGGAATATAATTAAACCATATTGGTAAATAGATTTATTAATTGGCGATTGGGCAGTTTAAAATGATTTAAGAGCTGCAAGACAAAATTTCAGTAAATTTAAGACTTTTTATGGCCTTAAATTTTGTTTTTAAAATTTAAGACATTTTAAGACTTTAAGACCCCGTGAACACCCTGAATATCTGTAAAGTTCAGCTGATAGACGTGATTTTAATATGCTTTCTTGTCCATGTAAAGGCAGGATGAAGCTAGCAAAGCGATGACCATTCTGGCCAATCACAGACATTTTGTTGAGCTCCTAAACACAATGGCCATTTGACTCATGACTTGCTCTCTTATGGGCTGCAGCTCAGTCACTACATCTGATCCCATGTGGGGTCAATTCAGCCGACTGGTCTGGAATATTTCATTTGTTAGATATTGGATTTTTGTCTGCGAGATGTTGGCGTCGACTCAGCGAGCCTCTTTGATCCATTGATTAGTAATTCACACATAAAGACCGCTGAGCCTTCGCAGATTCCACTCCAATAACAATTCCAATTCCACTCCAATTCTCTGACATTTGTCAGAGAACTTGTTAACTTGCAAACTGACTTAAAAGTCTGTAGTTTGAACAAGCCATAAAGAGACAGTCCACCCAAAAATGTAAATTTTTACATCATTTACACTCCCTTCACTTGTTCCAAACCTGTCTGAGTTTCTATCTTCTGTAGAACACAGAAGTAGATATTTTGAAGAAATCTGGAAACATGTAAACATTGACTTTCCATTGGGGCTGCATAATATATAATTTCAGCATCGATATCACAGGGTGTACATTTGCAATAGTCACATTGCAGGATCTGCAATGTTGAGTCTGGATTACCATTTATCATTTGCATTTTTGAGGCCTGTGACTGTACGAGGATTTTAAAAGCATGCAGACCTAAAAATTGTACTGTTTGTAACTATTAATTATATTGAATAATTTATAAAATGAAGAATATGCAGTATTATTTGCTTAGTCATTTACTGTACCTGAATGCTGTTAAGACTCCTCAGAAAACAATAAAATATTGTTTATTTCATTTTTGATTTTACTTTATCGCATCGATCTATGCTTGTAGATCATATATTTATATTATATTTTATGCAGATGCACTCCCCTACAGAACCATACCAATCAATCTAAAATTGTAAAGTCTTTCCAAATAGAGATATTCATATTATATATATTCAAATTGAGAGATATTCTGTTGAAATTGTATTTATATCGCAATACTGTATATACTGCAGAAAAACAAAATATCAGAATGTTAGATTTTTCCAATATCATGCAGCCCTAACTTCCATAGTATGTTTTTCCTACTATGGACATCAATGGTTACAGGTTTCAGCTTTCTTCAAAACATCTTGTGTATTCAATAGAAAAAAAAAACCTAAAAAAGGTTTGGAACCACTTGAGGGAGAGTAAATAGTAAGTACATTTTCATTTTTGTGTGAACTATTCCTTTAATTTAAGCTCTGTATGCTACTTGATGTTGCAAACTGGCCCTTTTATTTTATGTACAGTCATAAACACTTGTTTGTAGACAAAGTAGTTGATGTAATTACAAAGTAGTAGATGGCTTACTGCCATTTATTACTCCTAGTCATTTCCCCCATAGGCAAATGAAAGTCTTAAAACAGTCAATCCCAATACGGCCATAAGCAAAAAAGAGCTTATGGCCGTATTGCAGAACAAGGAGAATCGCACTCTCGTGATTAATTAGTCAAATCGGCTCCTAATACTTTAAACCTCCAAATTTACAAGCTATTTATTGCATTCCAGAATAAAGATCCCTACTTTTCTATTTGTTGATGACTTTTCAAAGTCATTTAAACAAAGTGTACTAAAAAAATACATATTATAAATTCAAAGCAGAAATGAAAAGTCTTACTGTGGAGTCATCTGTACTGTCTGTAGTAACAGAGAGAGTACTTGGTTTCCTTCGGCCTGTTTTCTTTGCATTGATGCCGTTGTAAAGTCTGAGCAAGCTGCCGTCGCTCTTCATCCCTTCACTGGCGACTCTGTGAGCTCCAAAAGCTTTCTGCAGCCGCTCTGTGTCCACAGTGGAAGCACTACTACTTGTCTCCACAGACTCGTCTCTCTCAGCAGGACAGAGATGCCCTTTCCCTTGGCCTTCATCCTGAACCCACGCCTGCTGCGGAGGTGCTTTAAACTGCACTCTTTCTCTTTGATCTCCTTTCTCTTGGTCTCTCATCCTGTCATACTCTCCATTCCCACTGTCTGACTGCTGAATACTATGGTCTGTTGGAGTGGTGTTGTGAATGAGACGAGACAAGCGCTCCAGTCTATCTAGCAGAGATGTCTCTCCGTCATCGATGGATCGGGACTCCTCCGTGCTCCATTTTTCATTGAAGCGACGCCACAGCTGGTCTAGTGAATTTGTGATCTCCAAGCTAACATCATGAGGTGTTCTGTCCTTCCATTTCTTGTTGCCCCTGTAGGGTTTTCTGTTTGGCCGAGAAGATGAGTAGTGTGGTTCTCGAGGTAATTTAGGCTCCTGCGTGGTGCTGTTATGAAGATGAACACGGTCTGTACTGTAGTCTGCCTCCATGTGCAGGGGGACAAAACGGTCTTCCTCGTCGTTATATTCTACATCTATGCCAACAGTCTCCATGCTCTTCTTTGAGACTTTGGGAGCAGTACTGACAAAAGTGCCTGCTGATTTTGGAAGACCATTTCCACTGGAAACTGAAAGCAGGGCAGATTAAAACGCTTTTGTTTTGATAATTATGAGTGTTATAGTAACAGTCCATGGTAAAGTATTACATTGTTTATGTAAAACACCATTTAAGGTTCATGCAGATTTGTGGTGATAACTTACTGATGTATCCAAGATGCTACCAATTTTTATTAAGTTTTTATTAATTTTAGAGCTTTTTTGTCAAAATGTTAACTTTCTGCTGATGTATAATCATCAAACACTTTTGGATCTTCGCCCATCTTTCAGTTATCTGGTCTATAACCTTGAAAATAAAACCCACTTGTTCAATTTGATCTTTAGTCTAGAATGAGATGTTGGTATATATATATATATATATATATATATATATATTTATATATTTATA
>CAIGQW010054892.1:52621-77470 GCA_903798125.1 Danio choprae
TTTTTTTTTTAATTTATTTTTTTTTTTCAGGGTTTTCACCTTTAAAGGATACCGTATTAAAATCATGATTTGGACATCGCCTTACTACATGCCTAATACTAAAAGTGTGTGGAAAGTGTGAGCTTCCTTCAGCTTTTTCAACGTGCTTTGTGGTCGCTTCTTTGTCGTTGCTCAGTGATCATCAACCGTTTTCTCAGAGGATGACAACCTAACAAAACATTGCTGCAGTTCTGATACAAGTTTTATGTATGGCGAGAATTAAAAAGCACTTGGTGTTCGGGTGTCTTGTGTTTGTCTGAGGTAACCGAAATGTGCATATTCCATACAAAGTATGAAGATGATCGGTCAGTTGTTGTTACGTGACTCGCGGTGCAGCGGTCTGAAAAGTTCAATTTAAAGTTTGTCTGAAAAGTGATGTTTTCAGATGGGTGCACCTGGCGCACGTGCCGCTCTCAGTACGTGCACGCAATAAATGCGCCTCCATTGGAAATAATGGACTTATGCACGCAAAAGACCTGATAAGTGAACGACCTAATTCACAGCAGCGTCACAAAGTGGTCTATGATTTATGCATGGCACAGATGTTGATATTTTATTTATATCTAATTTTATTATTTGTATTTTTAAAGTATGCGTTATGCTTAGTTTTTACCTTTTGTTAGCATTTTGGTCAATTTTTTTGTTTAAAGTTTGTTAAAAATAAAATTGAAGTTGAAGATTCTTAAGAAACAAATAGATATATTTATGTAGTTTGAAGTCTAAGGTAAAACAATGGGTAAAACGTAACGGAATGACAATAAAGCTCAATTTTTACTGAACTGTACCTTAAATATGATCTATAGTGTGACAGCAAAAAAAATTAAGAAAAACAACTTTTAATAATATACAAATACCATGGGAGCAGTTTACCTTCATTTTTGGACACTTGTCTTCATACAGTGCTATTTATTCTATATGAAATTATGAATAATATTAGTTTTTCTACATGACATGTTGGACATTTCCAATAAAAAGGGGTGTTACACCAAAAGACAACAAAGCAATTTTATTAGTGGTACCAAAAAAAATATATATGTAAAAAAAAGTACAAGATAGGTGCAGCCATCTTGAATGGGGTCATTCCTTCAACTAATTAAAGTTTTTTTAATAGTCTCACACCAGAGGACATGGGTATCAGTGACAAAATGTATCAAGTTCTTATGACTTTAGATATAAAGGATAAAAAAAATAATTGGCATTTACTAAAATAGCCACTTGTACAATTAGGCCTGAGGTATTTATTACTGATTGTACAATTTTATTTTTAATTTATAAGAGCTGTAATTTATTGAACGATGCTTGAGACAGTCACACCATAGGACAGTTTACCAAAGCTAAAACTAGAGCTAATTTAACAAAATAACCTAAATGGTTAAAAGGCAAAATCTTAAATCTTATTTTAATAAAGAAGAAAAATCAAGAAAAACATTTTTAAAAAACTAAACAAATTTAAATTCTGTAGGTTTTTTTCTTTGCAATACCTCATTTGAATTTAAATGTATTATCTTTCTATACCTAATGATGTTTGGTGACAAAATTCATGATAAAGTAATTAATATAACTGTTTAATAAAACTGTTTTGTTTAAATGCACCAAAATGTATTGTCTATATCTACTGAGAAAAAGATACAAATATTCATTTATAGTCATTTATGCTGATCAAGATATATTTATATTTAATTATTCAGTATTCGACAAAGGAGGGGTAAAAATAAATAAATAAATAAATGTAGTAACAAAGATCTTACCAGTGTTATTTTAGCATCCTGTAACTACTGCAGTTTTATTGATGGTTTGAATTAGATTTACAGATTTAGAATCATTTTTGTTTTATAAATTTTTGAAGAAGCTTAAATAAAACTGTACTAGTGTAGAGAGTATTCAAATGAAGTATTTATATTTATATTAAAAAACAATATGTGGATAAATAAATTATGATGACCATTTAAATTATTTAGAATTAAGCAACTATTTGAGATATTTAAGTAATAGAAACACTGATGTACATCTTACCTTTGTTCATATTGGTCCTCTTACTGTAGATGCCTTCTTTGTGCTTTGGTGTAATTGTGTTGTCTTCTTGCTCTCTAGAGCCTAAAATGTCTTTATTGAAGTGAGGAGGAACAGCATCATCAGAATCTGTAAAGCAAGCGAGGGGAAAACGGTGAGCATAAAAGAGCTGGATTACACACAGGACAAACAGCACTAAAGAACGGGGGCCCAGAGAGGTTTGACATGTGGATCAGATGAGGATTGTGTTCTTGGATTGCGTTTCACATGGACAAAGACCATGAATAATGCAGGACCGGGTGAGTGTGTGAACCATCTGCAAGGCTCAAGGGGGAGGGGCTAGAGGAGGTACAAGTAACAACCCATTTATTACTCGACATTAGCATGAAAGAAAACAAGTGCACATTAAATGTTTTATCAAATACTTTTATTTAATGCCATGTCAGCAATAATGGCTATTTCTATGGCAAAAACCTTTCATTAAAGGTCCTGTGAAGAGCTTTGAAATGTGCATTTTTATTCGATGCTTGACGTAATTTTAATTGAAAAATAAAGAAAGGGTGGCACATAGTGTAGCCCCACCCCCTTTTAAAAAAAGTAGCCAATAGCATTTTGTTTGGTTAAGCACAAGCGCATCAAATGTGAAGAGTCTTGAAGGGGGCGGGTCATGTCAGATACAAGAGAGCATTTGATTGGTCACGATTTAATGAGAAACTGAATTCTTAGGTGACGTGAATAAAACCATTCATCCATTTTAGAAGTGACAAACTACAAGCTTTACATGTATTTAACAGATTTATATCTTCTAAACAGTAATTTTGTCACTGTTTTGGTGTGCACTAGCTTATTCATTCATTCATTCATTTTCTTTTCGGCTTAGACCCTTTATTAATCTGGGGTCGCCACAGCGGAATGAACCGCCAACTTATCCAGCATATGTTTTATGCAGCGGATGCCCTTCCAGCTGCAACCCATCACTGGGAAACATCCATACACACTCAATTACACATACACTACGAACAATTTCGTTTACCCAATTCACCTATACCGTATGTCTTTGCGATCATGCTACCCACTGCGCCACTGTGAGGCCCTGCACTAGCTTATAGATATCCTAAAAATTTACAATACTGATACTAACATCTAAAAAACTTTATTTTAATATGATGGGACCTTATAATATAAAATTATAAAACACAAACAATATGGGGGCCTCACGGTGGCGCAGAGGGCAGCACGTTCGCCTCATAACAAGAAGGTCGCTGGTTCGAGCCTCGGCTGGGTCAGTTGGCATTTCTGTGTGGAGTTTGCATGTTCTCCCCGTGTTAGCGTGGGTTTCCTCCGGGTGCTCCGGTTTCCCCCACAAGTCCAAAGACATGCGGTATAGGTGAATTGGGTAAGCTAAATTGTCCGTAGTGTATGTGTGTGAATGAGAGTGTGTGGATGTTTCCCAGTGATGGGTTGCAGCTGGAAGGGCATCCGCTGCGTAAAACATATGCTGGATAAGTTGGCGGTTCATTCCGCTGTGGCGACCCCAGATTAATAAAGGGACTAAGCCGAAACGAAAATGAATGAATGAACAAACAATATGGGCGACAAGGTGGCACAATGGGTAGCGCTGCACCTCACAGCAAGAAGGTTGCTGGTTCGAGCGCCGGCTAGGTCAGTTGGCATTTCTGTGTGGAGTTTGCATGTTCTCCCCATGTTCGTGTGGGTTTCCTCTGAGTGCTCTGGTTTCCCCCACAAGACATGCGCTATAGATGAACTGAATAAGCTAAATTGGCCATAGTGTATGTGTGGGTGTAAATGCAAGAGTGTATGGGTGTCATCCGCTGCGTAAAACACAAGCTGGATAAGCTGGCGGTTCATTCCGCTTGTGGCAACTCCTGATTAATAAAGGGACTAAGCCGAAAAGAAAATGAATAAATGAAAACAAACAAATGAATACATAAAGTAGATAAGATTTTTGATGTTAATATATGATCAAAAAAATTATAATAATTAAAAAACAATTCTGGTGACACTTTGCTAAATAGTGAGTGAGTTCATTTCTTAAAAAAAGCATTTTGCAGTCATTAAAAGCACAACAGTCCAATAAAATGTGTTTTACAGTAATAGGAATTTTGCAGAACAAACACTGCGTAGGGTCTTCACCTTTGTGCAAAAAACCAAGAGTTATTGTCCAATGCGGCATCCGGTAAAAATCGCTTCATCAAATCAGGTCTTAAAAGGTATTAAAAATCTGTTTGACATCTCAGGTTGTATTTCATACAATCTATTATTCTCTTATGTATCCCACTCCTCCTGCCACTTATTTAAAATGTAACCATTGATGAAAGGTCTGATCTCTGAAGCAGAAATTTGTCAAAATTTTTCATGTTCTACACCAATCCATATGCTTTTCACAGTGTCATCTCTTGCTGAGATATTGTTGATCTTCTTTGTTTTTGTCTTGCTTCTAGTCCAAATATGTAAAAATTCTAAAATCAAGAAGCATTTTCTAGACAAGTAAAAAAGATGGTCTTGTTTTCAGAAATATTAAGTTATAATTGAATTTTTGCTTATAACAAGCTAAATAATCTTCCTGTGGGGTAAGCAAAAACCTTAAGGAAAAACTCACTTACTTTAGACTTATTATTTCTGGGAAAAAGACAATATTTGTCTCAAAATGCTTCTTGATTTAGGATGTTTTAAAATATATTTGGACTAGAAAGAAGAAAGAAAGAAAAGCATATTTTGCAGTGTAAAATGTCTTTGAAATAATTTGAAAATAGATATATATACCTGGGTGAGAGCTTTCTACAGTCGTGTCAGAGCGACCAGGAGAAAGTTCTGGATCAACCTGCGGGATGTAGAACAACTCGGAGCTTCCATGAGGTTTGTATGGCAACAGTGTGGGCACAGCTGAAGCAAATAGGGAAAAAACAAATCAAGTGATTCATTTACCAGCAATTAGCACACTCAAATGGCATAAAAAGCTTAATAATAATAAATTCTCCATTATATACCTGCTGTGTTGTATGCAGTTTGAACAGAGAGGTTGCTGGATTTCATGTCCAGCCTCTGATAGGGAGCAGAGGATTGTGCGTGTCTGGCCTGTAAGCGTGCGCCGACTCTTCCTGCGTTCTGGCCTTGAAACGCTTCTCTGTATTCATATGAACTAACATGATTTAATGTTGAGATTCTGTGTTTAGGCTCCAGTTGTTGATCAGTCACACTTGGCACTATGGGTGAACGTCTTTTAAGTGAGACTTCTTGACTGATGTTTTGAAAGGATTTCTCAAAACGAATCTGATTTTTGGGTTTAGGTGATAAGGTGACATGTATGTGAGAAAAGTGGGACTTGTTATTGAAGGTTGAGGCTGTGACATTATAATCCATGTGAGACATTCTCTGGGGTTTATCGGTAATTCCGTTCTCTTTGTTATCTTTAGTCATATCCTTCTCTTCTTTATGCTGTCCTTCTGTCTCTTTTTCTCTGTCTGAGTCTTTAGGTATAACAGCCGTCTTATTGTCTGATCCAACATTAGTTATTTCCAGGGTACCAGTGACAGGACTGTGTGGTGGTGACTGTGGAGATGGAGTGCGGCAAGTGGTTGATATCGCAATAGAGGTAAAGGGCTTGGGGCTGAAGCCTTCTCTGAGAGCGATTTCGTGTACTTTGGCTTCGAGATCCTGAACTGTGTCCAAAGGCTTTGAAGCGGCTTTCTGCAACTGGTCTGAGACATGGTTCTCCATGTGATGCAGTCCAACATAACCCTTTGTCTCCTGAGATTCAAGGCCAACACTTGACTGTGCACTGCCCTCGGAATCTGAGCTCCACTGAGAAAGAAAACAAGAGAAACAGAAAAGATATATTAATACTGATTAATATGCCAGGGCTTGGGAGGATTGTGTGAAAGTAGAATGTGAGTTTCAGAGGAAACACTGCAAACATGTGGACACAAGAAAGTCACACAAACTACAGCTTTACCTTGAACACAGTCTATCAGGAATGTTGACAATGCAGTCTGCCGCACCAGAAACAAAACTCATATTATTTCACCATAAAGTGTGACACTGAGGTTACTAAAACTTAAAGCGATTAAAAAAAAATTGCACATTAGTTTATAGATATGCTTAAGACTTACATACTGATACTAACATGTACTTTATTTTATTTTATGGGGACTTTAAGCGAGTGTAACATCATGACCAACCAACACTAAATATGAAATGACAGAAACATTTAAATACCAGCTGTCCAGAGGCTCAGAATAGTGCACTGCACTCTTATTGAAATGGACAGATTTATAATCTAATAAATAAATATTAAACCTCTTTAACATTATTAAATGTAAATGCGGAGTAAGTTATGTTGTTTGTTCGCCCTGAGCCACATTTCTAACATTCACGTTTAAGCTGTATGTTTGCTTTTTTTGTTAGTTTTTTTTCAAGATCTGAGGTAAACTATCTGCTTTCTCTTTCAGTATGGCAACAAATGTAACATAAAATGATATTCCAATTGCACTGTATACTGGTAACGACATTAAATAAAATGTTTGGTAACAACACAAAATAAAGCACATAATCAGCATCTGAGGTGATCATTGTCATAGTTTTTTTTGTTGTTGTTCAGCTGTGACATCGCAGAAATAGAAACCGTTTCTCAGCGGAAAAACTTCACACGTCGCAGCTATGGGTGGTAGGAACAAAAACTCCTTTTAATCGCATCGCAGTGTTGCGTTGCGTGTAGTTATGACAGTGTTAAAAGGGTGGTCCACAGTGTATTTTTAAGGCTTGGTTGTTTATAAGATGCAATGTGTGCTCATGCTTCATTTGTAGAAAATGATGTTATGTTTTCCTATATCTTACTGTAATTATATTCAGCTACTCAGCTAACATGAAAAGCGGCTGTCATATTTCCTAGTTCCTCCGAAAGGCCTGCCCTCAAGAGGCTCAGATTGGTCAGCTAACATAATGATCGGCTCCACGTCACGCCCTTACAAGCATGCGCTTTGTAAACAGTAGCAGTTAGCCATAACAGTTTTGCCTGAATAAGACAGAAAATGAAAAGCACACAGCTGAACCTGCTCTCTAAAATAAAATCTGACAAGTGTCTTTCACATATATTTGAAATAAGCATGTGTAAGTAATATGAAACGTTCACATATCTTTTGCAAATTTGTTATTTGAGATGTAGAATACACTGAAAGCAGCTGCCTAGAGAGACACTGCAGTGCTGCTGAAGATTGTGGGTGTTTACAGCAGTTTGACTGATAAATATGAATTTGTAATTGATCAATTTTAACAAATAAAAATACTTACAGGTTGTGGCTCATAATTCACAGCTTTATCAGTTGGAGGAGTTTTTTGCCGAATCCAGCACTGAACTGAGAGAGACTCTGGACGTTCTCCTTTGTCAAATACTAGCTATATATTTTTTATAATTCTCTGGAACATAATTCAAATTAAATTGTAAGCACTTCTCTCTTTGTGTCGTGTCCTTTGGAAGCCCAAATACAGAAACAGAACTAACTCTGTGGAAATAGCAGCGTTTGGACTGCATTTTAGTTTTCTCTGCTATAACATGACAGTGCCTCTGGCCACGCCCCGTTGCTGCGCGGGGTGTATGCGCGTGGTGAATGCGCGTAACCTGAAGCATTTGTGATCTCACTAGCCCAGATGTATTTTTTTGTAGTCCCCAAACTTCGTTCGCTGTAGGCTTTGCTAAGCTAACTTTGTAAAAGCCAATGTCTCCCTTTGCATTGAACTATGAGCATATTACATTCAGAGATGTTGTTTAGGTTCACACAGCTACATTACACATTAACTAAAGTTTAAAATATGATATCGTAGTGGACCACCCCTTTAATATAAATGTAAAAATAGGTGTCCTAAGCACACACAATTAAATATCTATAATATAAACTTTTTTTAAAGATATCGAAAGATAACCAATATAGTGACAATATATTGTGCATCCCTCATCAGATTTACCTGGGATGTTTGATAGATCTGGACTGAGCAACCACTGAGCAAGTTAATTTAAATGATGACAGTTCAGAACTTTCTAATATGTTAGTGTATGGATGTTACCTTGGTGTATTTGGTGTTCAGCAGAAGCTCTCGTTTAATTTCTTCAATTCTCTTTCTGTCCTCAGTGTTTAGCTCTAAACTTTCACACCGGCGACCAGAAACCTTCATCAGGATCCATTCTACAGAGACAAATTCTGTTATTCAGTCACAAAATGAAAGTTCACCCAAAATGAACATTTGCTTTTACTTATTTGCTTTTTTTTTCCAGTAAAACATTAAAGAATATGTTTTAATTGAATCATAGTCCTTGGTGTTTCAGAAAAAGTAATAGGCTAAAGGCACTTTGAGAGTTTAAAATAAATGCAAGTATGCATGTTCATAAGTCATTATGAAGCTCAAGACAAGGTTGTGAATTAAAGTTAATAATGAAACTGTTTCTTGTATAGACAGCCCAATCTTTTTACTTCATAAGACATCTATATCTATGTTTCCATCCAAAGATGCGAATTAGCTCTCTTGGGAGGTAATAGTACTGAACCACGGTTATGACGGATTTTGGCTAAGGGATTTTAAAATGACCTAAATAACATATCAGATGTTTTACAATGTGGTCAGTCCGCTCGTTTGTCTATTAATGTCACACCATCCATTAATGTCCCTGTTTTGTTATTACATGATCTGTTAAAACAAAAATCACATAGATTTTTTTATGTACATACTGGAATTTATTCGGTAAATGTGTTTTTACTGTAATTTATGTAAATTTTGTCTGTTTGTCTGTCAAAAAATGTAACTTTCTGTACATAATTTATGTACATATTTCAGTACATTTAATTTATTAAGCCACTACCTGTAGTTACCAAACGCATAAATGACCAAACATCCTTTTAGAAAATCAGTGTGTTTACCTCGCGCACGACTATCTTCTGGGTCTGCTGTGCTTGGCCGGCTTGTAACCATAGAAACAGGTGACTCGCTCTGAAGGAGCTTGGCAACTCTGGCAGCCAATGAACTTTCGCTGCTGCTGTCACTCAAGCTTTCAGCCTCAGCAGAGACATGAGACAAACTATTCTCCGAGGAGCCAATCGGAGCATCCTCAGACTTGTCCTCCACATTCACTGCAATCGCAGGGAGATTGATCTGTGTGGCAGATGTGGTTGTAGTCGGTTTTCCCTTATCTGGGTCTGCAGCGCTGCAGCCCTCAGGTTCAGCCCGCCTTGGGGTCACACGGAGATCACGTGACTTTAAACTTTCCTCTCTGCTTAAAGAGAGAGCAGTAGGCTCTAGAGTTGTCCTGTCAATATGCTGTGGACCCTGGGAGGATGACAAGCTTCCTTTTAAAGCAGAGTCTGATGAAGAGCGAGTCAGCAGTAGAGAAAGGTTCCCACCAGCTGACAGAGATGTGTCAGTGTGATAACCTTGAGCGTTTTGTCCTAGCGAAACAAGCGACGTGTCACTTTCTGATAAGCGGTGTGAACCAGGGGAGGACGTTAATGAGGATCGACCGGATACCAGGCTTTCTGCTTGGCCCAGCAAACGCCTGATTTCATGCAGTGTGCCAGAGCCCACAAGAGAGTCATCGTCCACTTTTACCACTTCTCTAGGCCCTGATTCTGGGACTGGCAAAGCAAACCTTCCTTCACTTTCTGGAGCATCAGATTGTTGTAAGGTTGATGAAGGTTGTAATGTTGAATGAAGTGGTGCAGCATCTGCCTGGGTTGATATCATCTTTACACTGCTGTCAGTCGCTGGCTGGCTTAGCTCATGTACTGATAGGTGGTGTGAGACAGAAGCACTGGATTCAGTCGAGTATTGACTAGAGCTGGAGAATGTCTCCTTCTGAAGACTGTCCACTATAGAGAAATACAGACATATGGATTTATAACCAAACAAGACAAGCTACACTATACAAACAACAATATTTTGTACAAAATATAGACTTTGGCTCACCTTCAGATGGTTGTGTGCTTTTGGTTGGTGTTCCTATGGAGCCTTTGATGGTGCACAAGTCAGTAGGAGAGAATTCAGGCTCTCTGATTGGTCCTCGACGAGTAAAGGGATTTAGGATTGTAGAAGGTGATTGGTCGATACCCAAATTTAGGAGGTACAACTAAAAAGATAAAAACAGAATAATACCATTAAACAGTGTTTGAATTATATGTTAACTATTGTGAGGGTCTGTTTTTTTTCAGATATTTGTGTAATACATATGCACGCCACACATCTTTTATTAGTAATCAAACATATTTTAAGTGTTTTTAGGGATACTGATTGTATTCTGAAGTATAGTAACCTCTGATGAACTATTTCAACAAAATATGATTTTCAAAGAGAGCCTATTTTTGATATAAAATGGCAAAATTTGACGATCAGAGAGAAGTTTGCATCCCTACACCAATAAAAGGATGATCAAAACATTGTGCTTACTCATTCTTTTTTAACTTCCATGTGCAAGAATAGATGTTTATTAAAATACACACTAGTCTAATTTGACTTTACTTTTAGGCATAAATATTTTTTTCACTTCCCTTTTGGACATGACCACACATTGACAAGGGTATAAACCCTCCCACTCACCCCTCACTGTAATTTACATCCTGTCCTTAATAGACTGATTTAATTGAAGACCAAAAAATAAATCATTCCGTTACTGACACTTTAATAAATGATTCTATACATAATAAAAAAAAAACAATCATTCAGTCATTCATTTTCTTTCGGCTTAGTCTCTATTTCAGAGGTTGCCACAGTGGAATGAACCATCAACTATTCCAGCATATGTTTTACGCAGCGGATGCAGTTCCAGTCGCAACCCAGTACTGGGAAACACCCATACACACACATTTTTACACTACGGCCAATTTAGTTTCCTCAATTCACCTATAGCACTTGTTTTTGAACTGTGGGGGAAACCGGAGCACCTGGAGGAAACATACGCGGACCATGGAGAACATGCAAACTCCACACAGAAATGCCAGCCACGACTTAAATCAGTGACCTTCCTGCTGTGAGGTGACAGTGCTAACCACTGAGCTGAAAAGCAATCAGTAAAACAATATGTATTGGTTGTTGATATTGTCATACAACGAGAGAACCGCTGCCTCCTATTTAAAGATGAATAAACCTTTCTGTCAGACCTCAACAATATGCATAACCCACTGCCATCAATGGACCATTAAGAGTTGATGATTTTAAGCCTTTATCTTACTTCAGTGATGTGCAAACTTACAGGGATTCTGTCTTCAATGTTGAACTCCATGGTGTGAGGGGGAGAAGTAGGTCTGGAGGTCCAATAAGGGGCGTAATTATCTACCTCAAGACTCACTACGGAAGACGCAGCTCCCACTGATGCCCGCATACTCTGCTCACCATGGTAACTGCCTTGAGAGCTGGAGAGAGTGCTGCTCAGGTTGGCGCTTGACGACACGTCACTAAAGCGACCAAGACTGAGGAAAGGAGACATCTTGATGGCGTTTTTGTCCATGGGAGGAGCTGAATTATTCTCCCCTTCATTCCTTTCAACTGAAATTAAGGAAGACTGATTGGTAGCCGGAACATCTTTAGATTGTGCCAATGGGACTTGCTGGCTGTGTGTGCCTGTGTCTCTCTGAATTGAGGTCACCACAGAGCTCAGGGAGGAGTGAGACTGTGAGCGAATTACAGGTGAATTGGATGCCTGTCCTCTACACACACTTGCCTCGGCTTCATCAACACGACGAGGTGAGACACTTCCGGACTGAGACGAGGAAAATGGCTGAATCAATTGCGAGCTGGTATTCATGCCAAATGCCTGATGCTTGTCTCGAGAAAGCATTTGGTTAAATGTATCAGATGCCACATCCTGTGCTTTCTTCTTTAGTGACACAACATTAACCCCTTGCAGGGCCAAATTATCACAAAACGACCTGCTCGAACTCTGATTGGCTTTCCAGGCATCTACTTTTTGTAAGTAGCTGAGACTGGGAAGAGACTGTACTCTCCCAAGAGCCAAATGAGAAACTTGATCTTTCTTCTCTGTACTGGAGTAAAAAAGCTGAGTGTCTGAGCGAGACGTGTCAGCGACTGTTGGATTCAAAACGGCCAGAGAAATTTGTTCGTTTGAGACAGAATGGGCATGAGACACTGTTTGCTCAGTCTTTTGTGGTCTGCTAGATGTTGTTTGAGAGTACATAGAAGAGGAATGTTGGTCGCTTAGATCCAATGATGGCATCAAGCCAGTTCTGGAGTGGTTGTTTTGAGGTAACGTAGCTGCAGAGGCAACAGGCTTTTGTTTGGAGTGTATGAGTGATGGTTTGGTCAATGCAGGTAGGGGTCTCGTGAGAGGTACTGCAGGTGTGGACTGAAACACAGGCTGAGAGCTCAAGAATGAGCCATCTGCTCCAATTAAACGACCACCAGTGCTCAAAAGCGCTCTCTGCAGACCTGGAACATGCATCAGACCTTCACCAGCTGGGGTGAAAGATTGTCCACTGTGAGAGCTTTTGTTCCCATCATGGAGCCTACTTGCTGGTGCAGACAAGGAGCCACTTGCGGTCAGAAGTTGATCGTGGAGATGGTCTGTTGTTTGGCGTGTATCCATCTGTGAATCACGAAATGTTATATATGACACATCTGAGCGAGCAGTTGAAACTGTAGCCTTCTGAAATGAAGATGTCAACGACAGTGAGCCCCCTTGTGGTTGCTCTCGGTCTGCTTGAAGATTGGAGAGACTTGTCTGGTTTTTCTGAGTGTTCTGATGATTTGATCCAGGTTCAGATGGAAAAGAACTGGCACTACTGTTGCTAACAGCCACACTAACATCCTCTTCTCTGAGGTCTAATAAAGGCCGAGCACACATCCCCTCACTAAGCAGTTGAGCAGCGGTCTGCTCCTCTCCTTCCATATGTCTGTTGATTTTATACCCATCACTATACAATACACTCCCTTGATTTCGAACTCCTCTTGAATGGTCTCCAGGTGACAGGCTGTGCTGGGACAGTGAACAGCAACTATTTTCACCCTCTGACAAGGCTGTTGGGACCTCCAAAGGATGCTCTGAAATCGTAGCCTGGTCATGAATAGTATTTTGGATTTGAGAATCAACAGTTACAGCTTCATCTGAAATCCTTGAACATCTCTCAGGGATAACCGAGAAGTCTGGGATTCCCCTGTGTACAAGAACACAATAAAAATATAAATTGTTTGTTAACATAATGATAGGATATTCTTTTTATAGATGCACCAAAATTAAAATTCTGCAACAAAACCCAAAAATTCTGGATGCAATTGGGCGTAAAAAACAAACTGTAAATGCTTTGTAATAATTGTTATCTTATTAAATAATACGATTTTGTAAAACTTTTCTGTGCAACTCAATAACGTAGAATATTCTGATTTAAAACAAAAACACAAGTCAATAAAATAAGGATATCTCATTGACAGTGAACGAGTGGAGAGGCATCATTTTACCAGAGTTGCCATGACAGCACAGTTGCACTATTGCAAGCCGTAGAAACAAAATGCTCTGTCAGGCTATTATTTGAATGAATTTAGATTTTCCAGTGAGCATGTGCGGTTCATGCATAAATTAGTGTATAAGTTCATGAAACAAAAATGTCCAGAGTGAAATATGAAAATATTAAGCTGAAAATTAAATTTGACCAAGTGCCCATGCTCCGCTGCTCTTGCAAACCGGTCTTTGCATGATGCAATAAAATAAATGGGTTTCAGCATAACTTTTTTTGGCTTATATTTGTAAATGAAAACATTTGGTGCATCCCTTATTATTTTTATTTAAAGAAAGGAAGGAATAAATGCCAAAAGTGTGGCTAAACAAATAGTACCGAAGAGGGACAAATTCTAAATCTGTATCCTGAAAAACACTGGAATTAGAAAGAAAGTTAGATTTGTCCAAGCAGGGAAGCAGAGGTAGCGCGGGTGACAGCTGGCTATCCTGAAACTCTGAAAAAGAAAATTTATTGTAATCATTATGAAAGATAATTTAAAAAAATATATTTGAAAGTAACACTGAGGCATAAAGTCATATACAGTAGGACTCAAACATCTGAGAATTGCTTCTTTTTTTAAATATTTTTTGTAATATAAAAAAAATCAACTTCAAGCTGCATAAAGACTTATTATGGTCTTCTGATTTGGCAATTATCCAAAGAATATCTTGATATAATTGTAGCTCTAGTAAAGAGTGTTTATATCCAGATTTAAACTGAGATTTTAATGTGATCTCAGATCTTGGAACCCCACTGTACATACACCAGCTCTCTGTACCCAGTTGTAAAATCTCAAATCGGTCCATTATTGGCTGCATGCTTGAATCCTGAGTGTTATTAAATGGTCTTCCATCATTTGCAGGGCCTGTGTATGGTCTATCAGCTTCTGAATCATGTATATTTTGTCCATGCTGTAGACAAGGTGTCTCTGCAGGGGTCTGGAAAGGTAAAAACATACATATTACTCATACAGCAAAGCAATTATACAATTAACAATTTAAAACAACAATCTTCCTTCATTAAAATCATACAGATTTGAAACAACTTGAGTAAAACATGAGTAAGTTCTAATTTTGTGGTGAACTATCCTCTTTCACAAGTCGTAACATAAGTATAAGTTCTTTAAAAATCTGCCATACAGACATAGGATGAGGAGATGCTTATTTTACTTTTGTAGAGACAAGAGAAAACTAAAAATGCTGTAAAAAACACAAAGACAGTCAACGGTCTTCATATTGTATATTGTAATGTTTTGTTTTTCACATTCAGATTGGTTGGAAAAAAGTGTTCGACTGTAAAAACATGACTGAAAAAAAGAGAAAGAAGGAAAATAATATGAGCCTATTTAAACTGAGTTTAAAAAAAAAAGTAAAATAAGTAAAATATAAAAAGTAAAATAGAGATATTTTGTAAAAAAAACGTTAACCTGTTAAGTCTTATGTACTAACGTTACCTATAAAACATGTCATTAGTTTATCATATATACACATCTCTCTTTCTCTCAATATATGTACAAGTAACTAACTGAAATAACGTAGAAGTAAAATGCCTTACTAGTAGTTAAGCAGAGTAACGTTAGTGATTTACACTCAACTAAATTAAGGTAAATTAGCAGACATCTCGAGCTTTTTGTAAAACAGTTCTCCAGTAAGTTATAACATTAGAACTTCTAACACCTATTTAGCCTGAAGCAGCTAGCAGTTAGCCGATGACGTTAAGGCTGTTACATACTATTCTGATTTCATGACTTCGTTTGAAAGTCGACAACATATGGTCATAATCATAATTTTATTGTCAGCAAATCATTGGACAGCCATTAGCGCTAACTTTGAGCACAGCTCACTTGTTGCCATGCAGTGATAGTAGCTACAAGGTTGCCTCGATTAGCGAGCCTAGACCAATCATGTCGAAATTATATCAAAAGCTCGTACATTTGGAATGTTTAAAAACAGATTTTATATACCTGTTTTTATTATATGAAAGCGATTTCCATAAACTTACATTGTTTACGTCTGCAGCATCCCCTACTGAATCCATGTTGTGACCATAGGTTGTGACGGACGCAGACGTTATCGCGCATGCGCAGTTGCAGCTGTTTGCATTAACCCTTACACTGGCGAAAAATAGAAAATAATAAAATAGAAAACATGTGACGTATATAAACGGCCGCAGTAACAATATATATATATACAACATATATATATTTTTTGTATTATGTATTATTTACCTATATCCAAGCGTGATATTAATCTCAAGAACCCCACAGAGCAGATGAATAGAAAACATGAGCAGTGTCACTCACTTTCATAATAAATTGACGCTGTTGCCATGGGGAAAAAATAAACCGCGAAGTGTGGCGGGAAGAAAGATAACTCATTTATTGTGAATTTTTGCTAAATAATATATGCAGTTTATTTAAGAACTGACCATATGTGAACACCAAATGTGAAAGTCTGTTGTACTGTACACTAGGTGCCAAAAATTAGCCTATTCCTGTAGATAACAAACTGAGGAATGCATAATGATATTATATATTTCATTAGCCACTTTCTACTAGTTCAATAATTTTAATGGTTTTAACAGTAGTGACAAAGAGATCAAAATATGTTTAATGTTTTTGTTATGGTATGACTGGTTATGTTAAATAAATTATTATAATTGTGGCAAATCTTAGTAATCTCTTCATTGCAGATGTACCTTTCTTTTTTCTTTTCTTTTTATCTACCTAATACTCCCTTCCGTTCACTCACTGCTGTGAACTCTGAAGTTTCAAAATTATTTCACTATGCTGCTAGCTTGTATGTTATAAATGCACTCATGGGCGTCAAGATGGCCCAGTGGGTAGCACGATCGCCTCACAGCAAGAAGGTCGCTGGTTCGAGCCTCGAGCCAGTTGGCATTTCTGTGTGGAGTTTGCATGTTCTCCTCCGGGTGCTCCGGTTTCCCCCACAAGTCCAAAGACATGCGGTATAGGTGAATTGGGTAAGCTAAAATTGTCCGTAGTGTGTGTGAATGAGTGTGTGTGGACATTTCCCAGTGATGGGTTGCAGCTGGAAGGACATCCGCTGCGTAAAACATATGCTGGATAAATTGGCGGTTCATTCCGCTGGGGCGACCCCAAATTAATAAAGGGACTAAGCCGAAAAGAAAATGAATGAATAAATAAATGAAATGAACTTAACAATATGACATTAAAATAAAAACCTTAAAGTATAATCTTTTAAACAAAAATAATACATACATTACGTTATGAATATGCTCGTGCTGTTTCTATAGCTATCTTATTTAACATGTTTATCTTTAATATTAATTAATTTCTTTTCCTTTAACTTGTTTAAATTTTATGTATCTCCTTTTCAAAAACCGCATCACGTGGTTCGACGGGTTCACGTTGCACCCTAATGCGCATGCGTGCTGATGTGAGCGAGCACTGTGCGCAAAGGTGGGGAAGAATCTCGAGAAAGAAGTGCGACTGAAAGGCATGTTAGACCATTTAGAAGATACGTAAATATTTAATAATATAGTATTATATCAAATATAAATATATTCACGATAATGTCAATATCAAAAAAGCATACCATAGGACCAGGTAAGTGTTGTTAGGCTCTTTTCATGATGTCTACCAAAACTTCGTCAGCTTATGCAAACATCTAGCTCTCCGAACAATAGAAAAACGTGTCGCTCTTGAACTCTAACCACATTATCTAAGACAAGTACGAATCTGTTATCTTTTTACCCTCTTGGTAATTTAAAAAGTACTTAATTATGCACTGTATGGTTAAATTTATCAATATAAGAAAGCGGCGATATATTTTTGTTTGGATGGTGTATGATCAAACCTCAGGTTTCACTGTACACGTGTGTTTATATGAGACCTGTTCAAACCTTTTAAATGTTTTTTCTGGTATTCTTCCAGACTACTTCCTGATGCAAAATAATGAGCGCCTCATGCGGACCCACGTGAGTCTTTACGTTTTTGTCTGACGTGTCTTCGATAACCTGAATAATCAATAAATTTAAGTATATTTCTGGGTTTCTTTGTTATCCTTTTAGGGGGCTATGGTGGATATGATCAATGATAGACCGGCAAATCGCAACATCTTAGATGCCTTAAGTTTTGGTTATAGATACGGTAAGTCATGTTTTTAATCTTAGACACACACACCCTAATAGTCATACTTGATATCATATAAAAGCTATTATAGATCTTTGTCCAGGTGCATAAATATAGCCAACATGTTTAACTAGTTTGACCAATTAACTGTGAGCCATATTGAGTTAAAGTTGATTTTATATTTGCACATTCCTTCATTTTTTAAATTGTTTTCCACACTACTTTAAATATTTGGTCTAAAATTGTATGCAAGTATGACTTCAAAACAACATTAGCACTATTTACTTGATCGAACAATGTTGTACTTTGATAGTCATTGGCAGCTAATATGATATCCTTATTTAGAATTTCCAAATAATACTTTTATGAAATTATATTATAAAGGAGAAATGTGCAGATATAAAACCAAATTTACCCTAGTATGAGCCATAGGTAATCAGCCTTGCTTTTTGGATTTAAGTTAGACTTTTATGTAAATGATCTTGTGCATTTTCTACGTCTCTGAAGTTTAAGTAGTTTTTTCCTGGGCTTGTTTTTCACACATGGCAGGTTTGGTTTAATTAAAACACATTTGGTGTGATTTTGAAAAGGTGTCAATGCTGCCGTTCAAACCCTTTTGCACATCAAAGCAAGCAAGCAAGACCCCCGAAAACTATGGCTCTCACTTCACTTTCAAACAAACTTTCTTGCAGTTTGACTTAATTATGCGTCAATAACAAAAGAAATCTACAAAATAAAACAACAACAACAAAAAAGGTGTCTAAATATGCAATCTTAAAAGGCAAGTATGCTTAAAAATGTGTGGGGGAGGGTTTTTGTTATAGAATGTTTCTCTTTTACACACACACCCACACACGAAAATCTGTGCCGTAAACTGTAATTTCTTGAGCAGTTTTAATTTACACCAGTGGTTCTCAACCTCTTGTAATGCTCATCCATTGAATACTACAAGAACCCCAATTTTTCTCTTTTCCCTCTTCGTTCTTTTTCATTAATAAATATATTCTCGTGTTATTACTTGTCAACGTAATTTTATTGTTATTTAAGCAAAATAATTTTAAGATGCATTTAAGAATCCCCTCTCAAAAAAAAAATCCTAGTAAAATTTTAATTTGTTCTGTAAGGTCATAATTGTCTTAATTGTATTCTAGTACTTTTTTCAAATATGTATTATATATACAAAAGGGGAATGAGAAAACATGCTGTAAATCTGTATTGTAAATGGTGAATGAATAAATAGTTAATGTGTTGAATGTACATATTCTTCTATAAAACATGCCTCTTTTGTGATATTCCATTAGAAAAAACTTGACAAACTTTGACAAACTATGACAAACTAAAGCTGCAAATTGACAACTATGCAAATACATGAACTGTGTTATTTCAGAAACACTTAATAATCGTAAACCATCAGTAATCAGTGCTCTGACAGCACACACACACAGGGTTTGGTTGCGTATCAGTCAGTGTCATTAAAACAATTAAGATAATACTATGATTAACAATCTTTCATGTAAAGTGATTTCTGATTACTTTAATTTGGCTGAAGTCACACTCAAATTAAACTGAATTAAGATGTGGAGTATTCCTGTTTTAGTTGTCATCGAAGTGTAGTGTAGACATGTTCAACTGTTCAACAGTTCTGACGTCAAACAAAAGAGCAAAGCTTTGAGCCAGAATTAATGTCCACCATCGTCTGTTTGCACATGCCAGATGTTTAACTGCATTTGAAGCTTTTTAAAATTCAAAATGAAACATCCACAACTTTAATTGCTACCATAATGAAGACAAACTCTTTAGTGATGTGAAATTTGGGAGGCACATGTTGGTTGGTAATTTCAGTCTCTATGTGTTAGATGTTCTGCAGTCAAAAAGCATCCTCTAGAAGTCCACAAGTCTGCAAGAGCCTACAAGACTCTTACAGCCTACCAAGAGTCTAAAATGAGTCTTATTTGGACAGAGTTGTCCTGTCTATTATGTTTTAGGAGGGGCAGTCCTAAGGTGGAGTCATAGAACATGTAGATTTTTTTCCCTTGACTCTAAGAAGAATGATATCTTTAAAGCTATCTTTAGCAATTTAATCAGAATAATATAGGCTGATAACAATTTAGTGAGTGATTTCTATAGCATTATTGCGCTGCATAAGTGGTAAAGTATCTGCATCTAAACGTGAATTAAAGGTAGAAGCAAATGATTGTATTACCAAACGAGTCCTATATTTAACCGATTCATTTGAATCAATGATTCGTTCAGTAAGATTTGCTACTGAATGCATTGAATCCAGCCGTTCGCGAATGATATAAGATCATCATACTCAATATTACTGATATA
Organism: Danio choprae; assembly: GCA_903798125.1. Classification (NCBI taxonomy): domain Eukaryota; kingdom Metazoa; phylum Chordata; class Actinopteri; order Cypriniformes; family Danionidae; genus Danio; species Danio choprae. The sequence continues at coordinate 72,620 of CAIGQW010054892.1, forward strand.
TAATGTTACTCAGCTTATTTAATTTTTGACAAATGTCTAATAATAATTTATTTTATATAAAATAATAATATTTAAATAGTGGATCTTCTTGAGTTTGTTCATTAAGGAGTGTTTAAATTGGTGGATGTTGGCTAAACAGATTATCCTCCAAAAAAAGATATGTACGGATAATGTCCTGCCAGGAAGGTCTCAATAATTCTGCACACAAATTCAAAGGACTCCATGCTTAAGTGAGCATTTTCAAATGCACATTCAGTGGTTCATAAATACATCTAACATAATTCATATATGCATGAGGAAAGTCATCCAAGAACTTCATATATACCTAATTGTGTAAACATTTTAAATGTATAAAGGTAAGATGCATATGTGTGAGCATTTGTGAAATAATTTTGCTTTTTACTTTTGAATGTATGAATTGTAGTTGTGGATTTATGAATAGTGTTTTGAATGTACGAATTGTGTTGTGCATTTATGAATTTTATGAATGCAAATGTATTATTATTGAGACTGATCTGGCTCCATATGGGCCGGTATAAGATTCTGACAGTAGGAAAACCTTGGGTAAAAATATCATTTCACAGTATGACTGTGTTGTAGTTACTGCTTTAAAACTTTTTTTTAAACACATTTTATTGTATTTTATTTTCAGAAACAATTCAAATATTTTAGAACAGTAAACATGTCAGGCTAAATAATTAAAATAAATCATTTACTTCTGTTATCTTAATTAGTTTACAAAACATAGATTTCTTTACAACTTGAAAAGGCATCTTTGGATAACTGTCTTTTCTTTGGATAAGCAGATAAGTAAGTTAGCCACTGCACTGTTCAGGTGCATAGCACATAGGATGCACATAGCAGCAAAGGATGATGAGTTATAAGCTATAGATAGATAGATAGACAGACAGACAGACAGACAGACAGACAGACAGACAAACAGATAGATCGGTCAGTTTTTTGACCCTAATTACAATTTTCAGATGTCAAACATTTGTTTGTCCAGCCGAGAACTTTGTATCATGTATGAATCACTTTGGTGTTTTGAGGCACCAACTTTTCTACAATAAAAATTAGTGGATACAAAGAAAGCATTATCTTCTAATAAAAAAACCTCAATCTCCAAACACTTAGACAATGTAGTTTAGTGTTTCATGACATAAATTTTTTTTTTGAAATGCTTAATGATAATTTAACTAGAACTAAATGCTTTTTTTGTTTTGTTATGAACCAAACTATGCAAATGTGAACCCACCCTTAATGAACTGTAGGTTTGTGTGAGATTAAAGCTGATTGTAACTTATTTATTTTTAATTTTTTTGTATTAAAGTTCCAGAACTGGACCACTTTGCAGCTCAGTTTACTGGATATGAAGATTCATCTGATGAGGATTATTATTATTATGATGACGATAAATACAGTAGTCGTACAAATAACAGATACTGTGGCTTTTCACGCAACTTCCTCGACAGAGGTCTACCAAAACCAATAACACCTGAGGTTTGTGTCAAGTACTTATGATTCACTCATTTTGTTTTATGTGAGCTCTATATTATCATTATTATTGTTTTGCTTTTTATTTTAGGAAGCGGAAAGAAATGCAAAAGAGCTAGTGGATGAAGAAGAAAAACTTAAGAAAAAAGCAGAGAAGAAAAAAATGAAAAAAATGGTGAGAGCCAACACCCACTGGGTGTTTTCATTAGATGTTTAAGTATGAATCATAATCATAATTGCTACTTTAATATAACAGAGACAAAAGGAGAGACGTCGCCTGGAAAAATTAGAGAAGGAAAATGCAAATAAAGGAAAAAATAAACTGGTGAGTAATTGTTTGTTAGGGCTGGGATAATAAATTGATGCATTGCGAAATGTGGAACGATTCTTAAATTTTCAGAATGCGCCAACTCTCTCTGGAATGGATCTTAGGTTTTTAATAGCAGATGGGACCAAGTTGGGCGAGTTCTTAACTGTACACTCATATAAAGAAGATTGCTTGTTTGTAGTCATGTAGATTGAGAAATGTACTTGCACCTTGGTTTTTATGATTGATAAAATCATAGATAGATTAATGTAGGCTGTTTACTATGCATACTTGTAATTTACTAAGTTCAAGTAGTGTGTGTTATGCTGGGTTCATTCCAAATCGCATCCATCTAATTTACTCTAATTCTTTTTTTCGCCTTGCAAAGTTTTTCCCCACTTTATTTTTACTTAAAAATATTTTGAACTTGCATAGACGATGTAATTGAAGTGAAATTCATACATTTGTGGCAAATGCAGTGTGCTCTCTGTGTCATTCATGCAATTCTGTTTGTGCATTTCTATTTGTATGTAATCTGCTCTAGTGAATACTTCCATCCAAAAGCAAATCGCCATGCATTCGGGAGATCTCAGAAATGATGCAGAATGATTTCTTAGTTCTCAATGCATCGATATATTTTGCATGAATCTGCTACTGGATACTTTCAGAATTAGTTGAAATTATACAGCTTATAGTCGCATGCCAAACTTCCATTTTGAATTTGTCGTACTAAAATTATGCTGACTATTTTATTTACCTTGGTGTTTTTTTCCCACTTTGTTTATAGGTACAAGTTGACCCTGGACCAGAAAAGACTAAACATGCAGATAAAAATAATGAAAATAAAGATAAAAAATGTAGAAACGAAAGTTGTTCATCTGTGCCTCCTGACCCTCAGCCCATTTCAGCACCTGTGTCAAGCAGTGATAGCAGTAGCGATGAGGAAGATGATAAAGAGGAAGACTCTGCAATGGAACCAGAGGTGGGTTTGTTTTTTAATCTTCTGCAATAGCATGACTAATGCTGTGTAACGATCAATGGTTACTACCAATGTACGAAATAAAAGAGATGAGAATGACTTTAATGAGAATGAATGAAAAATACAGTTATTAGTTGTTAACTTGCAGTGCATTATCTGATGATAACAAGTACATCTTTGGATTTTAAAATTTCATTGGTAAATGTTGAACTATGATTAATAAATTCTGTATTGTTTGTAAATAATCAACAGATATTAACTAATGGAACCATATTGTCAAGTGTGACCAATATTGTTTGAGAATTTGTTTTATATATAAATAGAAATAAATACTTTCTCTATGTGTATATACATATTGCATTGATGTCTATTTATATATGCATAGCAAATACACGGTACACACAAAGTTATGTAAACGTTAACTTTTATTTTAGAATCGATTAGCTGTGATTGTTTCAATGGCACTAGATATGACTCTCTTGTGACATTTTCAAAATTTGACAGCCATTCATTCCTTGGAAATGGTTTTAGTGACTTTAATTATGTGTGTTTCAGGAGCTCGACATGAATAGCTGCTTTGTGTCAAATGCAGCTGCTATTGCCAAGCGCAAACTGGAACAGAAACCTAAACCTGACAAGAAACCCGCTCAAGCAAACCCCACAAAACAACACGCATCCGAGCAGAAAGCCACTGCGATGCCACAAAAACAGGTTGGAGGAGTGAGTGAGATAAATGTGGAAACACTGAGGGTTTTGAAAAGAAGAATAATAACAGACTCGTTCTCATGACTTTCCTTGTATGAGAGATTGGGTGTCTCTAAAACAGTAATCAGCTGCCTAGTGAGTCAGTGTTGTTCAGTTTTATTATCTAGAACATTCAGATGAGCTTTGAAGACAGCAGGGCGATTTATATAATCACTATTTAACTTTGTAGAAAAAAAATGAAGAGAACATCTTAATTTTACTAACTATAATCTTTTTTTTTTATATACAGACATGGACAAAATTGTTGGTTCTCTTTATTAGTTTGCCTTTTTGTAATGCTTCTGTTGAACCACAATTTGGAAGCAATATCTGATTTTCATTAGTTTACCTTCAGTAGTTTTTGATTGATCACTACTTTTTTCTGATTCAAGTTATTTCAGTGAACTCTGCACTGCGGTGTTTCTGTCCTCAATAGGTGGCTACCAACAATTTTGTCCACGTTTGTAGGTATTCCGAGTTTTATAAAACCGTTGTGGTGAATTGTTTACATTTAATTGTTTTTTTTATGGAAATGGAATCAAATAAAACAACAGAAAATACTTTAATGTATTGAAATAAACACGTTATCCTAAACTTAAGTAATTCGAATTAATTAATCATGTTTTCTAATTATATTTGTACAAAATTTTGAAATTGAGTGCAGGAGAGTAGCTTAAATCTTTTTACTGTATATATTTGTCATATTCTTGATCAAATAAAGTTTTTCCTTTTTTTTTCTTTTTGAAGCAACCATTTTTAATGTTCTGTATTTCCAAATGTCTTTCATTCTTGTAGGTTGATAAAGAGAAGGTGAAGGCAGAGGAGTCTGTCAATGCTAATGATTTTATTACAAGAAGTGTGGAGCTGGCAGGTGTGTGAGGAGCTTAAATAATAAAGAAAAAGTTTAATCATGAAAAGTCCCCCTAATTCTCTTTTCTTTTCTAAAGTTATAGGTAATCAGTTCGCCAGCTCAGGAAACATGGAGATGGCTGTGAAATATTTTACCGATGCTATAAAACACAACCCCAAAGAGTATAAGTAAGAGTCCATACCAACAGTTTCAAATGCAACATATTAAAGGAGGTCATATCTTAATGTTTGCGTGTCTCTCTCTGCTGCAGGTTATTTGGAAATCGTTCTTTCTGCTATGAAAAGATGTTTCAGTATGAGAAATCTTTAACCGATGCTGAAATTGCTCTTTCTATGAACCCCAAATGGATTAAAGGGCTTTACAGAAAAGGCAGAGCGTTGGTTGGACTAAAGGTGTGTGTGTATGTGTATGTGTGTGTGTGTATATATATATATATATATATATATATATATATAT
>CAIGQW010054892.1:87470-102138 GCA_903798125.1 Danio choprae
ACACACACACACACACACACACACACACATATATGTGAGAACATGTGATCCGGAAGTAAATAAAGAGCAACATACTGTGATGAATACTGTCTGATGATGACGATTTAAAGCGTGTGTTTAAAATGTACACGCTTTGTGGTGGCCTTTTTAATTTAATAAATTGGTATTTTTGGAGCTTTGTTGTTGCTGCCTTGTTGCATATGTTCTGCTTATGAATAAACAAATCGTAAGTGCGACAGATTTAAAACAAGTAATTATTAATAATAATATTAGTTTGCACTAATAACACTCATTCTTTTCAGGTTTAGCCCCTGTCCTTGTGCCCAGAGAAACCGAGTTTAAATCTGTACAGTACAAACATCCTCAATCCACAGCTAAATTCCCTCTCATGCCTCTTCCTCAAAACCAGCCTCGACCCAGCATGCCAACAGCTGCTCCATTTCCCCTTCATACCCCGTAAGGCGCGCACACACACACACACACATCTCAGCATTCATGATGCGTAACTATTCACCAAAAATACCTCAGTCCTAATGTCTCTTTCACTCCTAAACAGAGAGCTGTTCCCCATCTGGGTTGGAGATTTGGTGACTTCTATAACAGGGGCCAAGCTTTATGACCTATTCAGATCGTAAGTGACCTGCTGGGTTTTGTAAAAGTTTTCTTTCAACCATTGGTGTGATTTTTGAGCTCATTTTAAACTATCGAAATTTGTCTCTGTGAAACAGTGTTGGGAATGTCCATAATGTAAAAGTGTTGCCTGACAGATACTGCGCATTTGTAAACTACACCAGCAAGGACAGCTGTGAGAAAGCCATACAAATGTTTAATGTGAGTATGTTTGCTTTCAGTTCAACGTTCAAAAGAAACCTCAGTGTTAAGATTTTTTTTATGGCCTAATGTAATGTAAATGATGTTTCTTATGAAAATTTGTAAAAGTTTTACGCTATTTAATAGCTGCGTTTCCTATACTCATCCTATACACCATTACTTTCTGTGAGCTAATGTCACTGCATAGATATAGATATTTTTTACAGCAACATAACTAGGAAGATAAAATACTCTCGAAGCAATGTCTTTGCTGCTTTCGAAGTGATGAGAAGAGATTGGACCAATGGCACATTTTGAGGCATTTAGTTGACCATAGCTAGTGAAAGAACTTATAGCTGGCAGTATACTGATAGACTTAAACCAAATACAGTATCATCAGTTGTTTTTTTTTCCCCCACAAGGAGTCTTGATGCTCTTGAATATCAAATGAAGTCCACACTGAGAAATGGCAGAGATGAGAAATGCTCATGGCAGGGTGTGAAAAATGCAAAAGTTTGTTTTCAGCCACTGCCTCAGAGTTTTTAAACTGATACTTTGTACACTTACTGACTGCTGTCAAACTGATAGTGTTCTACTGTTATGATTGTGCAGCGACACCGGTGGATATTGACGAGTGTTAGTGTTTAGTCTCTAGCAGTTTTTCAGGCCCTAAAATGGCTTTCTTAACCCAGAAGCAGCAAAGAGAATAGTATTAAACAACATTATAATTGTATTAAACAACATTATATGTTGTTTTAAACCCGTTTAACCCTTGTGTATTGTTCAAATTTACCCTTTTGTTATGTTCAGGGCTGTTCTTGCCCCATTGACTTCCATTATAACAACATTTTATTGATTGCAAGTCCATGGCATCATATAATTATGCATTCTTGATTGTTGGTGGTTTTCCCTGTTTGGAAGAGCTACAATTTGTAATTTTTGCTGTTGATCAACAGTTGGCACCATTAATACTTTAGATCGGCCTGTGCAAAAGTTTCTGGCTTTTATATGGAGTTCTATGGAGTATAAGAGCAAATTACAGTGTGTGCATAAATACGTACTATGTGTTCTGAGAGCTGAGGTCCTTATTTTCTCAGAAATATCAAGGTTAGTGTGCAAAGTTCTCTCACAACATTCATTCATTCATTTTCATTTCAGCTTAGTCCCTTTATTAATATGGGGTTGCCACAGCAGAATGAACCGCCAACCTATCCAGCACATGTTTTACGCAGCAGATGCCCTTTCAGCTGCAACCCATCCCTGGGAAACATCCACACACACCCATTCACACTCATACACTACGGAAAATTTAGCTTACCCAATTCACCTATAGCGCATGTCTTAGGACTTGTGGGGGAAACCGGAGCACCCGGAGGAAACCCACGCCAACACGGGGAGAACATGCAAACTCCACACAGAAACGGCAACTGACCCAGCCAAGGCTCGAACCAGCGACCTTCTTGCTGCGAGGCGAACGTGCTATCCACTACGCCACCGTGAGGCCCTCTCTCACAACACACACACTAAACTCAGTATAAAAGCTAGAAACAAATAAATTTTTTTGTTTTTATTTTTTGCACTCCAACTGATTATCAACATTAAAAATGATAAACTCCCCAACAGGGAAAACTGTCAAAATTAAAGAATGCGTAATTATATGCTGTAATGGCTTTGCAGCCAAAATATGTAATTATAATTAAAGTCAATCGGGCAAAAACAGCCACGAACATATTGAAAGTGTAGTAAATTTGCCCAGAGTGTACTGAGTTTTTGAAAATATGGGTAAAAATTAGATTTGTCAACAAGTATCATTCCATTTGCTGAAACACAGAGAAAGTTGTGGCCAAATTAAGACTAAAAATCACCCCTTAGTGGAGGAAAACGTCACCAACATAAGGATTTATCAATCATTAATCTAAAGCCTCTTGAAGTCCCACCCATTTGCAGTTGTTCTGCCCAGTTGGAGCCAGCTCCGACCTCCGTTTATTCCTACCTCTATGAAATTGTGTCATATATCACTGTATTGAAAAACTCACTTGTGACAGAATATTACAGAATATTAAGATAAGTAATATTCCGGCAATCAGAATTTGCAAAGTGTATGCCTGGCTTTAAGGGACAACATTCACTTTATATTAAGCCATTCGAGTCTTAATAAAATGCATTTGTTGAGGCTTTGTTTACAGTGTTGAATCATATTTGTTTTGTTTTTTAGTGAAGCGAAAATGGTTTTTATGTGTTTCTGTGGACTGTAGGGCCATGCCATTGATGGGACAACTCTAGTAGTGCGTTATCCAGATAGGATTCACACTCGTCTCGGAATGTCTAGAGATGCTTCAACTGAGTCCTCAGGAAAGAATGGGTAAGTGAACCGGCAGATTCTGCGTTGTTACAGTGTGTGATGTACACGTATGAATCCTCGCTCTGTTGAGATGCACATCTGGGGCCAGTTGCACCAGCAGTGCGTAAGTTAAAACATAGCCTAGTTGTGACTTAAAGGGACACTAAGTTACAATTTATGCACTACTAAATATTTTTGTGTTGCACCACCCAACTTAGTTTAAAGGTAACACTACGTTCAAACTAAATATTTACGGCAGCATCCCCCCATGTATAACGGTAGAAAAGAGACGACAGCAAGATTAGTTTACACTGAGGAGCTCGCGATGATGATGAAGAATCTAATGATCTCACTCTACTCACAGCCTTTTCCTCCCAAATCTCACATTTTTTTTGGTTTGTGAAAGAAGAATTAAATTTTCTTTCAAGAAGTGTTTTGTGTTAATGTATCCATCAATTAAAATGAGAATTTCTTTATGACTGAGTTCTTCTCCCTGCTCTTGTCTCTTTCACGTGTAGGATATAAAAAAAATCAAGTTTAATGTTTTGATAACTTTGTGTATTTTGCGTGCATTTACGGCTTGCGATGCAGATATGTGCGTCTGTTATTAGTGACTGACTGTAATGTATAAATACTATAAAATTGTAATTTATCATTTATTTTAATGGGACAGTTATATATAGACACATTAGATGCAGAAATTTAAAGCAGTTTAACTATTTAAATGCTTTTTATTGGATATTACGTCATTCAATGTGACTACGCATGACTTTACGGAGAGCTTATGACCTACTAACTACGGTTTGCCTTAAGAACGTGGTATAACCGAAGTATTTTTTTTTGTCCCACAGATTAATACATGTACAATTTTAAGGCAGTTATTGGTTTTAGTTGCTGGCTTTGGGAAATAGTGACCTACTAACTATGGTTTGCCTTAAGAACGTGGTACAACCGAAGTGACAACAAATTTAGTTACAAATTAAAGCTGCAAGCAGCGATGAAAGGGACCTCGCACCCGGGCTCACCGCAGCCCGGTGGCCTCAGGATGACAGAGAACAGCGGACAATAATGATTTAAGCCGATATATATTAAAAAAATTAGATTTATGCCAAACTTCCTTCTGTCAGCAGGTGGCGCTAAGACTGAGACTCAATATAGGCACGTAGATGTCTTGAGGAGAGGAATCTCATCGAACCTGTGCGTTTTCAGGCAGATCAGATATTGTTTGGTTGAGTTATAAGTGCTTCCTCCTCCATGGCGAAGCATTGCACTTTCTCAGTCCGCCACGGACACGCCCCTCTGCGAAAACTCTAGATCTTCACAATTTAACATTACAAAGGCCTTTGGACCAAACTAACGAAACATGGATTCGGTGTGATAAAATTTGTAGGAGGAGTTTGTTACACTGTAAAACAAGTCACTTCCTGTTGCCAGCAGGTGGCGCTATATCTGTATCTGGTTATTGGCATGTAAATGTGTTCAGGTCAGGACTGTTATCAAACATATGGATTGTGAATCAGATCAGACAATGTATGTCTGAGTTATAACAACTTCCTGTTTCGTGGCGAAGCGTCAAAGTTTGAGAGGCCGCCACGGACACGCCCTTCGATGAAAACTCTAGATCTTCGCAATTTAACATCGCCAAGGCCTTTAGTTCACAATACCCAATTCTGGTGTTGATCTGATGAATTCCCTAGGAGGAGGAGTTCAAATACCATGCCTGGAAATGGCAAAAATTGCACTTTTTCGCCAGAGGAAGTTAAAAATATCCGACTTCCTGTTGGATTTGAGATTTTGCTTCAAGAGACTTTTTGGTAGGTTTTGGCATGTTTGATGTGTGTGCCAACTTTCGTACGTGTGTGTAAAACGTAGCTCGGGGGCTAGTCCGTCAAATGTGTATAGGTGGCGCTGTCGAGTCATTTGGCCACACCCACTTCCGAAACCTATAATGAACGTAAATTTTCGCCAATTCTGGGGCGTGTGCAAAGTTTGGTGAGTTTTCGAGCATGTTTAGACCCTCAAAATCGCGATTCATTCCGGAGAAGAATAAACAACACAATTCCAATAGGGCCTACGCACCATAGGTGCTCGGTCCCTAACTAGGTAGTAGTTACTAAGCCCCTAGTGGGGACTTTACGTTACAGTTTAAGAAAGAACTTGCGAACAGCTGGTGCAACCCTACCCAGATGTGCAGCCTTTAACCTTTGTGCGACAATTTAAAAGTAGTTACTCATAGCTCCATAGAGGACAAAAATGTGTCAATTTTAATTTATGTATTAGTTACAAGTATAAGATCATATTTCAAAATTTTTTAGGTCTTTTTTTAAAAGCCATCAGTACAGATAACTAACAAAAATACATTATTTCATATGATTTTTAAGCCTTTATTAATTGTTTTTAATAAAAAAAGAAACACAGTGAAATCTTATTTTGTAAAAAAAAAAACATACACAAACAAATGTTTCATATACATACATGCACTGAAAAAAATGCTGGGTTCCACACAATCCATTTTTGTTGGGACAACATGAAGAAATGAAGTTCACTTGTTAGTTTTTACAAATGTAAGATTTTCCTAAGAATGTAAGAATATTCTTATTAAGGGCAAAGAATGTATGACGGGAATCCTTCAAGAAATGCATCATTTTCGCATAAAGGGCGCTCTGATGTTTAGTAGAAACATTTTTGTCCTGAAGGTCTTAAATATAAGCATTTTACTTGGTGTGAGTAATATTCACCCTCATTTTCTTAAATCGATTTCAATAAAAATGTCATTTAGCTGATTTCATCAACACAGCCACAGTTATCACAAAATAAAAAGAGGATGCACAAGGGTTGATGTTTTATGGGGCATGAAATTTGATAATATTTTAGTTTATTAATAAAATAACTTTTCTTTAATTGTTTTTCTTTTTTTCAGCAAACAGCCTAATGAGTGTTATTATTGGAGGATGTATGGCTGTAAGAATGAACGCTGCACCTTCAAGCATATTCCAGAAAACAAGGGCATTGATCGACCTAAAGCCAAACCACACACCTGACTCTCAGCATAATGACAGATTTAAACACCTTAATCACTATAATTAGTTGGATATAGTAAATCTTTCAAATGCATAAAACTTTGGCGCTTGGTGTTTGGTCATTTATCTAAATTTTTGATTTTATTTTTTTCTTTAAAAAAAAAAAAGTCCTAATATCTGCATAGTTGAAGAGAGTTTCAAGTTTGGGTAAACGGGTATGATGGCTAAAGTTTAATCAACTTTTTTCTTTTTTTTGTCCCACAGATTAATACATGTACAATTTTAAGTCAGTTATTGGTTTTAGTTGCTGGCTTTGCGAAATGGTGACCTGATGCTTAATATTAAATATAAGCAATCAAAGGTTTAATGATTGGTCACCGCAGAGGTTTAATTTTATTGTTTTAGGTTTTCTGAAAAGTATTTCACTTAATGTCTTTGAATGACTTTGTCTGAGGATTTTAAACCGTAAGTATCATTACACTGGTTTTATTTGACTTCTGACCCACAGGTTTTATCCTGCTTCAGTAAAAGCTGAAATGTTCAAATGTCGAATTCAATTGAAAATTTGTCTCGTGCCACTTCTGCTGTAGAAATGACCTGCAGTACACAGTATCATACCATATTAGTAAGGGTGGGGGAAAAAAGCTTTCAGTTGTAATAGTTGATTTTCATTGTTATGCCTGTAAAGCTCTACAAAATTGTTCTCTGTAATGCAATAAACGGTGACCTGTAACATCTGCTATTTAGTAGCTTGGATTATTTTTTGTTCTAATGATAACACGATAACACGCAACAAACTTCACATTTTCTCTTCCTTTTTGACATTTACGTTTATGATTTAAATGAAGAAAAACAGTGTTACAGTCAAATTGATTGGAGGGCTCTTTATAAAAAAAACAAATACTGAACATCATATGTAAATCAAATAATGTTGTGTATCCAAAAATAAATAAGTGGACCAAAGAATATCATGAACATGCGTCCATGTGTGGATTTGTGAATCCCAGATTCATCACTGCACTCAAAGGGTTTTGTGCCATGTTGTTGAAGCTTCAAAAAAGACCAGTTTAACTGAAATGTGTTGTTTATTTCAATGCCAAAGGCAAAACAAAAATTGAAATGATACATGTGAAGGTTCAAGTTTTTAGTTCAAGTTTTATGGCCACAAAATCAGAATTGGGCATCATGACCTGCTGTGCAATGACTGCCTAAGACAAAGGATTCATCAGGAGCTTTGCAACTGGTACACATTTATTAAAGATGGAAAAAAAAAGAGAAATTGCGGATAAAAACGATACTGAACAAAATAAAAACACTCTTGTTGATCAATTCTTTAAATATCTAACAAATCCTATTTAAAGGATAGTTCACTCAAAAAAGAAAATGCTCACTCATCCCTTGTTCCAACCTGTTGAATATAATATAATACAAATTAGTTTTAAATAACTTTAAATAAATGACTAGTTTTGCAAGATGGTCTATATGGATGTATATTGTGGACTGTGCCTTTGAGGCATTTCTCCCAAGTTGAGGAATACTCTTCCACTAAAATTAGGATGTGGACATTTTGAAAAAGCAGCTGAAAACTCAGTTGTTAAAACTTGCTTTTGTTTTATTAGTCATTTCTCTTATTACTTTACCCTTTAACTGTAGAGTGTTGCTTTTGTTTTAGTCCTCATTTTGCTGTAAAATATTTTTGACTTGTTCTAGAAATGTGCTTTAGAAAAAAAGAAAAAAACATTTACTGTTTTGTTCATTCTGATCACTGTTTTCTGCAAAATAAAAGTTAAATGATTAAGTGCCTTGGCTATTTTGTAAAACACTGATTTAAATATCAGTATTCAAATATAATTTATTTTTATAGAATTAATTGTTGGTTAACTTTAACATTAACGTGTTGGTATATTGTATTTGAAGTGTTTTAACTTGATAAAAAAAAACTATTTAACACCATTGGCATTTTACTAATTTATTGCTGTCATTTATGCAAGGGAATTTTTTCAAAAACGACATAATTCCGGTGTGAAGGGCTTAATCTTCTTCAATGTGTCCTTTTGTGGCCTCTCTACTTGTTACTTACATTTAATTCTTAATTCCCTTATTAAAGGAAAAAGTAACCTCTTTTGCTCTTTGGCTTGTATAAACTACAATCTCTCAGTGGTGTTTATACTGTTTACGGCGTACTGTAAATGTTTTATTGTTATTGCAATAAAAAAATAAACTTTGGTCACGCCATCATCACCTTGTCATCTGCCATGACAGCCGCAAACTCCTAGTGCCCTGAAGTGTCCGCCTTGACCACAGACATTAAAGATCTCAAAGGCTTGGTTTTTAACTCCGCCCCTTGGCTGAAATCTCGTTGACCGCTGTCTTCAGTCGTGAATCAAGCTGACCCAAAGACTATAAATATGCAAGACGTCGAACGCACATCTTTACTTTCGCTTTACTATTATGAAGCGCGTCCGACAGTCACGTACGTTAACGTTACATGAATGTACTCATTTTGAAGTTTGGGCTACAGAAGGACAACACCCCGTGAGTTTAAATGAACGAAATGCGGCCATTTTCATAATCATTTCAAAGTGTTTTCTGTATCGCTTTTAGCGTAAATAAAAAACGAAACTATTCTCCTGCACAGCTATTTTTTTCCATTATATAATCTTTGATAGCAATGGTGCCCCTGGTGGTTCGAGAGCTCTACGCTTCGTAAGACGGATCGGGTTTTTTTTTTTCAGATTTTTTGTATTCATGAAGAAAGAAAGTCCAATGATACTTCTTGGACAGCATGACGGTGAGCAATAATGAGAGATTTTCATATTTCATACCCACCTGAAGGGATTGTTTACCCAAAAATGAAGCTTTCCTCACCATTTACACACTCAATTGGTTCTAAACGTTCATACATTTCTTTGTTTGAACACAAAATAAGATATAATGAAGAATGCTGGGAAAAACAGCCATTGACAGCCATGGCATGATCAAAATATTGTCAAAACTACTATGGAACTTCTTCCTTTGTGTTCAACAGAAAGAAACTCAAGCTGGTTTTGACAAGCGGAAGAGGAGTAAACGACCACATTTTCATTTTTGGGTTTCATTTCATTTTTCATTTCATTTTACAACTGACAAAGTTACTTTCAGTCAGGGAACAATGAGAGGTAATCTATCTCTGCTCTGTTGGGGATTTCCTGAGATAAATCTGGCACTAAAGCAAACAAAAAAATGGTCAGTTGCTCTTGTTTCTGTGTCAGGGTAATAATGTGCATCAAGCAGTCAAAGGTCATGTTGCACAACTCAAATAAAATAAAAGTGGGAAGAACTTGTATTTCACAACCTTGTGCTTTTGTCATATTAAGATGTAGTCAGTTCTAACAAGACCTGAGGTTTGAATGTTTATTTATTTTTTTACTCTTGGCAGCTTTTGCAGTTGTGCATTTTCAGCATGAATGTGTTTAAAATCTTGATAGCAGCAGCAGCTCTTCTCGCATCTGATGGTAAGGATTACATATTTGCTCAGTTATGATGATTCGAATATGCTGTTTTAGAATTAATCCCAATCCCATGTTTCTTTTTTAAAGGGTTTTTGGTTCGAGGACCTGCTCAACCTCTGGTCGCACAGCTTGGAAGCTCCATGATTTTGCCTTGTTTTGTTGAAACACCTTTACCTTTTGATGAGCTGGAGGTCGAATGGAAAAGGACGGATGAAGAAGAACTAGTGCACTTGTTTCAGAATGGAGCGGACAAACCTGAGGCTCAGTTTCAGTCTTACAGAGACAGAGCACATCTTTTTTCTGACCAGGTTCTTAAAGGAAACTTTTCACTCCTTTTGGAAAATATAACAGTTGCAGATGCTGGTATTTACAAATGTGTAGTTTACTCTTACCTGGAGTTTGGAGAAACCTATGTCAAAATTCAGTATGTGGGTGAGTATTAATTTAATTAAAACATTATCTTTAAACATGTCGTTCTCAATTAATTTAAATGATGAATCATCTTTTGTTAACAGAGCGTGTAGTTGTGACTGGTGAAGATCAGATTATATTTGCTCATGTTGGAGAGGATGTTGTTTTAAATTGCATGGTCGACTCGCATATTCCTCCTGAGCACTTTGATGAAGTCTCGTGGAAGAAGATGGACAAGCGGTCAGATGTCATTCCTGTCTTGCTTTTCCAAAACGGGACAATATTCACCGGATCATCTGACAGGTTTTACAGGGACAGAGTAGAGTTTTTCAGAAAACAGTTTCCCAAAGGCAACTTCTCAATGAGACTAAAAAATGTCCAGACTGCAGACAAGGGCAAATACATATGTGAAGTCCACACAGAATATTCTGTGAGATCTGCAACTGTGGAAATAGGGCAGTTAGGTAAGTCATTTTACAAATACACAACTATTAGGTTTGGGTTGGTAAGATGATTGGGAGGACTTCTATTCAACAGGAATGCATTCAATTGATTGTGTATCTAGAATAAAATCAATAAGAAGTACAAACCCCATCGCTGCCAATAGCCTAGTGTTTAGTGCATTGACATATAGCACTGGGCTCATTTCGTTGTTCACAGCTTGTGGACAAATGTAATATACAAAAGTGCTTTTCCACTGCATAGTACAGCACAGTTCAGGTTGACACAACTGACTGGGTTCTATACCTAGTACCTGGTACTTTTCTAGTACCACCTCAGGTGAGGTTCCATGTGAGTCGTACCATTACCAAAATGTGACGTATACACACTGCTGAGAGAATTGTCGCTACCAGCATCATTGGATTTGTGACATGAGACATTAAACCCACTGTATTTATATTGTCTGCAGCAGCTACTGCTGTATTGTTGGTTTGCACGATCTAGAATTAAAACGTTTTTCACGCAGTAAAGGTGGTGCAACTATAGTGATATTCCCATCCACTTATAAGATCAGTTCACCCAATAATGAAAATTCTGTTATTAATTACTCACCCTCATGTCATTCAAATCGTTCATCTTTAGAACACAAATTAAGATATTTTAGATGAAATCTGAGACCTCTCTCATCATTCATAGACAGCAATCGAAAGTCCAGAAAAGGAAATAAAAACATTACCAAAATGTTCCATGTGACTTCAGTGGTTCAGCTGTAATCTTATGAAGCTCTAATAAAAGTTTTGTGTGCCAAAGATATTGTAAAAAAGTTTTTGCTTGCCTATGTCTTCTCTTCCGCATCAGGTCAGGGTGTGTATTTACTACATTGATGCAAGCTTCATATTGCTTGTAAATCTGATGATTTTATAATTTTTTGCAACACAAAGATGTTCTTGGAGCTTCCTATGATTACAGTTTAACCACTGAACTCACATGGAATGTTTTTACACTGTTTTTGCATCCTTTTCTGGACATTGAACATTGATGGCTATAGAGGATGAGGGAGCTCTTGGATTTCATATGGGTCACAGGGGATTGGAACAACATTAATAAAATAAAAATAGAAAAGAGTCTAAACTAACAAGTCAAAAAAGCATGTGTGAAATTTGTATATGTTCTAATATTGAAATCTGTATCATGCACACTGTGCTGATGTGTAAAAAACTAAAGTATACCTTTGAGCAGGGGTCACCAAACTTGGTACTGAAGGGCTGGTGTCATGCATTGTTTTGGTCCAACTCCTCTTAAGACAGCTGCCTGGATGTTTCAAGAATTCCTAGTAAGTGTTTGAATAGGGTTGGAGCTAAAATCTACAGGACCGTTTGGTGACCCCTGCTTTAGAGTTTATAGTGAAGCTATTGTTAAGTAAATTTTAATTGACCAAACATAACAAACATCTTATGTCTCTCATGTAGGACTGTCCGCTCTACACATCATTACACTGATGCTTTGTTGTATTTCCCTTTTGATGACTTTTGTCTTAAGTATTCCAATAACAATCAATATAACAAAAAAAGGTAAGACAAGCATCAAGTATACATTTAAGTGTTATATGTAAAGGAAATCCAAATTAAGTAGATGTTAATTGCCGTTCTGTTGTTTTTCATTAAATTACAGATGGATAAATATACAATAGTCAACATTTGCAGTGGATCAAGTTTTATTCATTCATTCATTTATTTTATTTTCGGCTTAGTGCCTTTATTAATCTGGGGTCGCCACAGTGGAATGAACCGCCAATTTATCCAGCATATGTTTTACGCAGCGGATGCCCTTGCAGCCGCAACCCATCACTGGGAAACATCGATACACACTCATACACTACGGACAATTTAACTGACCCAATTCACCTATACCACATGTCTTTGGTCTTGTGGAGGAAACCCACGCGAACACGGGGTGAACATGCAAACTCCACACAGAAATGCCAACTGACCCAGCCGAGGCTTGAACCAGCGACCTTCTTGCTGTGAGGCGATTGTGCTACCCACTGTGCCACCGCGTCGCCCCAAGTTTTTTTTTTTTTATTGTTTTGTTAACTTTGATTAAAGGTTGTGGTCCACTTTAAATGTTGACTACTTTATATTAATTCATATAAAACTAAATGGCATAACTTTGTTTTTTCACAGATACTGGGACAAAACCCATGTACATGAATTATCTGCAAGTCATCTGTCCCAACGTTTGTTTATCTGTTGCATTTATTCTGTGGGGAGTAATTGAAGGTAAGTATCCTGAACTTTTGTAAATCTGCGCGCACTTTGAGCAAAACATTTCTCTCACATTTGCTTGGTTTCTTTTTTCCTCAGGGTCTGTCAATGAGGTAATGATGTGTGCAACAGTTAATCTGATAAGGATCATTTTATTATTTCTTATGGCTCCATATTTTAATTGGAACACAAGAGTTTCCGGTATGTATCTGTATTTATTTATTTTTTGATTGTACATTATACACTCACCAGCCACTTTATTAAATTCACATGCTCAACCACTCATAAATGTAAATATGTAATAATCAGCCAGCCAATCACAGAATCTCAACGCATTTAAACATGTAGATGTGGTCAACAATATCTGCTAATGGTCAAACCAAGTATCCGAATACAGAAGAAAGGTGATTTAAGATACTTTAGACACGGCATGTTTTTGGGTGCCAGAAAGGCTAATCTGTAAAATTGTAATAAATTTCTGATCTACTGGAACGCTCCATCTCAAGTCCCCTAGAGCTAAACAGTTGAGTTTGACCATTTCTGAATCCATTCAGCCGATCACAGAGTCTGGCGAGAGCAACATTAGCTTAGCTTAGCATAGACCATTGAATTGGATTAGACCATTAGCATCTTGTTCAAAAAAATATAAATATCGATAATTTTGCTGTTTGAAGCTTAACTCTTCTGTATTTAGATCATGTACAAAGGCACAATATAAAATGAAAAATTGCTATTTTTTAGGTTATGGCAATCTATACTATGGCTTACAAAACTGGTCTGAAAAAGAGAAAGTGTTCAAATAGCAGTAGTTTTGTCAGCAAATGTACCATGTTGATGCCAGTAGTCAGAGGAGAAGGACCAGACTTTTTCAAAACAACAGTAACTCAAATAAAAAGAGTATCTCTATATGCACAACATATTTCCTAATTTGCCTGTAATTTCTACAGTAATGAGAGTCGCTGTTATTCTAAGTCGCCTGTAATTTCTACAGTAATGAGAGTCGCTGTTATGTTGAACTATGTAACCAAATTGCAATAATGTGTAAATGTAACTTAAGGTTTAATTTTTTTTTAAATAGTTTACATTTAAGCACAAATTTGACCTTTGTTGCCTTATTCATTTCCTCCCCAGTTGATTTTCCAGCTGTCATCCAAAGAGTTATCGAGCAATCCCTATTGCTTATCTTATGATTTCTACTGCATTTTGCTCAGGTAATTAGGTCAGTTGTTCAATTAATATACTCGTTTAATGTATCATTTTGCAAAGTATGCCACAACATATCTTTATTTTGTCTATCACTTGCGACATCTTTCTTTTGCAGCTGTCCTTCATGATCTCTGGAATTCCTCTAAGTGGACTGAAGTGCTGCTTCTCAGTGTTGTAATTATCGTGCTGTCATCCATGCCAGTTTTTCTTCAAGCTTTAAGCCACGTTTTCTTCACACTTTATTTTAATATCAACTTTTCCTTTCGATTTATATTAGGTATGTAAAAATGATTTAAGAATTCTATACATTTTAATTGCTAATAAGAATTATGCTGGCTTGAGAAAGTTAATTGATTTCCTTTTTGAGCTGCTGCTCAAAATGAATCTCTTCCTTGAGGTTTTAAGAAATAACTACCAAATTCAGGATAAACCCTCTGCATGTTCTGACTTGATATATCAAACATTTTATAACTGATCTGACTGCTGGGTTTAATTGGAATGGTCAAACTATAAAATTACAGACTTTATTTGGCCAAAACTGTTAAACATTAATGAAAGGAAAGGAACGGAAAGCCAAGTGACGTGGCCAAGTATAGTGACCCATACTCAGTGACCCATACTCTGCATTTAACCCATCCACACACACACACACACACACACACACACACACACACACACACACAC
>CAIGQW010054892.1:102148-119513 GCA_903798125.1 Danio choprae
CACACACACACACACACACACACACACACACACACACACACACACACTAACCATGTGCAAAATAATGTTAGCCACATGCCAATTCAAATAATGTTAAAATATGGTAGCAACATGTAAAAAAAATATTTAAGCAAAAAGTGATAGCAATGTTAGCCACATGCTAAATTAAGGCTAGAAATGTGTGAAATATGCTTAGAAAATCTATGAAACAATGCTTTCTCAAGCCAAACATACAGTAAATGTGTGTCACAGTGAACTTTAGGAAGCATTATACCACATGATGACCCTGTGCATATTTTCTGCTGAACAAATATGTCTTTAAAAGGCACAGTATGTCATTTTCACCAATAGAGGGTGCGTGTTCACAACATACAGAGACCTCGTTTGATGACCTCATGACTGTGTGTGGAAGTATGGGAGTTGTTTGAAGATCATAATTAGCTTCACCATATAAACAAGATGTGGCTTACCATTATGTATGTCTTATGCCCTGTATAGTTTTCATATTCACAGAAACCAATATTTAAAGTAGACACAAAGTATTCATTCAGTGAAAGAAGTCTTCACATGTAAAAGTGAAAGTCCAACAAGGAGCCCTATGCCACTCTTCTGCTAGTGATGCTTACATAAAAAATACAATATATGACTAGTGCCACCTAGTGGTGCAACTAGGCACTTGTTTACATCTGTATAAACAACAAATTGTGTTCTGTTCATTTAATGGTCAAATATGCTTTGCGACTCTGGGCAAATTTGATTTGGCGTAGAAGGGCTAAAATGGCTCTTTTGGTCTCAATAGTTGCCGACCCCTGCTTCAAAGAAACACAAGTGGAAATAGAATCATTCTTGCAGAGGTTAAAGGTTTCAGTTAACAGCCCACATGTTCAAATCTATATGTGGTCTGCTGTGTAATGGACATGTGTGATGTTGCTCTCATGTAGATTCATTAGGACACGTTTTGATGCAGTTGAGCAACCTTCTTCAAATGCGTCTCCTCTTCTTTAGACCCTCATCAAGGGTTAAAGAATGTAAGTAACAATGTGTTATCCAAGTATCTGTCTCTTCGATATTTATTTAATTACAATGTGAGTCCGTTTTCATTTTCAGCCATGATTACAACAACGTATGCCTTTGGGGTCATTTCTACTGCTATATCAATCATAGTTCTTCCAATTCCAGCAATTCAGCAGTGCTGTTCAAAACCTGAAAGAAAACAGCTTTATGAGCTCAAATGGAGATGTTGTAAGTTGTTTTGATGCGTTTTATTCATGTCAAAAATCAAAATGATAATTTGCATGTTTCTATTGAGTATTAAATGGATAGTTCAACCAAAAATGAAAAATCTGTCATCATTTACTGATCTTCTCCTTGTTCCAAACCTGTTTGACTTACTTTCTTTTGGTTTCCAACATTCTTCAGAATATCTTGTTTTGTGTTAAACAGAAGAATGTAATACATTAAAAACCACTTGGGTGTGAGTAAATGGTAAGGAATTTTTTTGGGGTGAACTATCCCTTTAAGGTCACATAAAATGAACATTTACACCACTTGTTATAAGTATTTTAAAAAGTCTCTGTTTTCACTCTGTATGTGTTAAATTGTATTTGTTAAAGATGCAGGCTCTATCAGTGATGATCTTTTTGTTTTTGTCTCTCTTTGTCTCAGATTTAGTTTGGGTCAGTGTCATGGTTGTTACGCTCATCGGGCACAGTGGACTTATTTTATACTTTCTCAGCATTATTCTGGAGTATAGTAATGGTAAGCTTCTATCAAATGTCAGCAAACGTAGTTGGCTTATTTTTTCTGAAAACATCAATTGCTTACCTTGATCATTCATTTTCATTTTAAGTTTTTTATATTATTATTTATGGTATGGCATGAGTTACCAGAAATTGTAGCCTGAATGTGTCCTTGATCACAGAGCGTTTTGGATGGATCTTTGTCACAGTTCTGCTCCATATCTTCACTGCTATTGCACCTCAACGAATCTGTAGAACAGTTCCTGGTAAACATAAATAAATAAATACACTAACAGCCAGAAATGATCGTCTTGTACCAAAAACATTCTTAGTTATTTTAATGTAATCAGTAAATCTTAAATGTTCATCTTAGTGTAATTCCTATGCAATCTTTTTAAAAGTATATCTTAAAAGCCTTTTCTCTTTTGCAGATGCAATTTACACTGCTTTGTTCATGTATGGGGCAGCGGGTCTACCAGTGCTCAACTCAGTGTCTCTTGCAACAGAATTAATACTACAGACGTGTAAGTGTCGATGCCTAAAAACACTCTTAAAATGGTTAGTTCACACAAAAAAATAAAAATATGCTAATAATTACTCACCCTCATGTTGTTGCAAAACCTTGAGACCTTCGTTCATCTTCAGAACACAAATTAAGATGCTTTAAGGTTTTAGGTGAAGTCTGAGAGCTCCCTCATCCTCCATAGAACAGCAACGGTGTTGACAGAACAGTGTCTTGAGTGGGTAAATCTGAATATTATCAAGCATACGAGTCATTTTTGCACACATAAAAAAAAAAAAAAAACCTAATTTGAACGTTTCTGTGCTACTACTAATGTTGTTACCGTCACCGTTCAAATCCCACATCAACAATCTGCACAGAAATCAACAGTGCAACATTGTTGTAACCACTGTGGCCAGATTAAGGTAAAGAGTCAATTATGTGAGGTGATGAGCTTCATAGAAGATCTATCAATTTGACAAACATGGACAAAAAGTCCATGTTTTTTTTTCATAACTAGATTGGGCCATATAAATGACGGGAGTTTCCCAGGAGAAATAATTAAATGGGTGACTGGGAAAAACGAAAATGTTGGCAGGTATGTTAATTTGTGTTCCAGATATGAATAAAGGTCTTTGGAGTTTTTAAATTTTTTGGGGTGAACTACCCCTTTAAGGGTTGTTTGATTGGAAGATCACTACAAATTTCTTTTATCTTTTGGTTTAAAAGACAAGGGGGAGAGAACGGTGGATGATCTGCGTGTAATAGTGCTGCCGTTTGAAAGCATCATGTCTGGTTTGTGGCTGGTTTTACAGATTTCTGCATATTGTGAGTTTTATTTGTATTTTTGACATCCTGTATATTATAGCTGTTATTGTTAAAAGGGCACAGTTCACTGTCATTGTTTTTATTTGTGCTTTACAGGGGCAGTTCAAGGAAAAGAGTAAGTTGTATTTTGCATATAAAAGTATTTTGCGCTGCTTAATTGCTTTACTGAGAGAGAACTGATTGTCTTTCAGTGTCGTGAGGGAGGTGTGTGAGCTGAGAGATTTTGTGGCACAGTGCACACCACAGGTGACTTTGTTTTAGAGGATAAAAATAAACAAAATTAAGGAACTAATATAATGTTTAACACCTTTTTCAAAACATTTTTTAATGCTGTTAGAAAGATACTTTTATATTTTGATTCAGATGCCAGAATGAAGTGGCGGAAAAATGAAATGTTTCTATGTTACAGCAAGGGGACGTTGGTGAATCAGAGAATCAACTTTCGGAGGCCCAAATATGTCAGCCAGAGGAGGAGGCATTCCTGGAAGAGCAAGAACAAGAGGTTTAAAATCTTTAAACAGTAAAGGAATAGTTTGGCCAAAAATGAAAGTTTATTCACTATTCAGTCATCCTCAAGTGGATCCAAACCTTTATAAGTTTCTTTTTTCTGTTGAACACAAACAAAGATATTCTACAGAAAGATGAAAACCTGACTTCTATTGTAGGAAAAACAAATACTATGGAAATGTTTCAACTTTCTTCAAAATATCTTCTTATATGTTTAATAGAAGAAAGAAACTCACAAAGGTTTGAAACAAGTGAAGGGAGTAAATAAAAACAGAACTTTCTTTTATTGGGTGAACTATTCCTTTAATGCCATGTATATTAAGCTAATGTTACCCATTCTATGTTAACCTTATCTAACTGAAAAATCTAACGTCATTATATAATTAAATGACATTTGAATGAGTTTCACACCTTGGGTAATTTGTTTTTGCTTATAATGGCATTAACTATTACTGTTTATTCCCATATTCCTAATCTAATTGCATCTTTAAAATATGTTTTTTTTTCAACATAAATTCATAGTGTTTGAAAAACATTTCACAAATGTCATTTGATAAAACACAGAGATCTATGAAATCTTCCCTACCTCCTGGTATACTGCTTGAACAAAAAAAGAACCACAAAACCAATCGGCAGCATCATGACACTGCTGAGCTGTTGATTGGCTGAGGATCTGTGTGCGTGTGTGTGTGGAGAGAGTGCTTATGTGTGTCCTGCATAAAGCACACTGCTCTGCAGCATTTCTGAACTGGTGCAGTGCCGGTTCATCTCCACTAATGGTGTGCAGAACAAGGGGGACTTGAAGAAAAAAAAACTTCCAACCAACAAAACATTAACATAATTTAAAAATCAACCCAAAAAAAGCAACAAAAATTACTTCATAATGAGCTTTGACCCTTTCACCACCTCCTCCCTATCCCGGCGCTGGGAAGATTACCAATCCAGCACCTCCACCTACCGAATCTCCAGGGGGCCCTTGTCCTCCTCCAGGTGGGCGATGCGTTTGGAGCCTCTGCAGCGCTGGGAGCAGAGCGACCTGAGTCAGGCAAGTCTAGTGAACGCAGAACTGCTGGATCTGCGGGCCCAAGAACGAGAGCAGCTGGTGGGTCTGAACAACCGGTTTGCGTCCTACATTGAGAAGGTGAGACACCTCGAGCAGCAAAACCGGGCTCTGCTTCTGCAGCTGGAGGCCCTGCGCCGCAGACAGAGTCAACCGTCCCGCGTGCAGCAGCTCTACCTACAGGAGGTTCGGGGCCTCAGGGAGCAGCTGCACCAGGAGGCCCAGAATAAAGCACGCATGGAGGTGCAGATGGAGAAGCTGAGGGACGTCCACGCACAGCTGCACGAGCAATGGGAGGAGGAGGCGAGACGGAGGCGCCAGGCTGAGGAGGACCTGCAGGAGCTGCGGGACGAGGCAGGTCAGGCCGCTTTGTGCAGCTGCGATGCAGAGGTCAGCGTGGTCTCCCTGGTGCAGGAGCTGGCCTTTCTGAAACAGGTGTTTGCTGAGGAGCAGGAGGGGCTCAGGGTTCAGCTACAGGTGGCCAGCCTCAGTGTTGAGCTGGACACGAGCAGGCCAGACCTGTCGGCTGCTCTGAGAGAGATCCGAGCGCAGTATGAGAGCCTGGCTGGACGTAACATGCAGACCGCAGAGGCCTGGTTTCGGGGGAAGGTGGCGAGCGTAGTGGAGCTGACAGATAAGCAGGAGGAGGCTGTGCGCGTGGTACGTGAGGAGACGGCTGAGTACCGGCGCCTGCTGCAGTCTCGTTCTGCTGAGGTCGAGGCACTGAGAAACGTCATCAATTCCCTGAACATACAGCTGGGCGACCTGGAGGAGATGCAGAACTCTGAAGTCACCAAGTACCAGGTATAGATCATTAGCACTGATCGATTCCAGTATAACTGCAA
The DNA here is from genome assembly GCA_903798125.1 of Danio choprae. Lineage (NCBI taxonomy): Eukaryota > Metazoa > Chordata > Actinopteri > Cypriniformes > Danionidae > Danio > Danio choprae. The sequence goes on from CAIGQW010054892.1 coordinate 107,630, forward strand.
TACAACCACACAAATGTCTCTGTGGACACTTTCTGCTGTTGACTGCAGAAACATGATGGATTGAAAGGAAGAGAATGAACATGTTTAAGGGCATAATGCATTCTCTAAAAGTTGGGGTACAACAGCTTGTCACTAGGACAGTTCCCACAAAGGTACTTTTCTACCATATCTCCCCCTACAAGGGGCATATTAGTACTTTAGAGAACTAAAATGCCCTTTAAAGGGATAGTTCACCCATAACTCACCCTCAAGTCGTTCCAAACCTTTGAGTTTCTTTTTTTTTGTTAAACACAAAAGATGATATTTTGAATAAAGCTGAAAAATTGTAACAATTGACTTCTATAGTAGGAAAAACAAATACTATGGGGGTCAATGGTTTTCAGCTTTCATCACAATATCTTCTTTGTGTTCAGAATTTTACAAACATAATTTTAGCCAAAATCGTTATTTCCTAAAAGCATAATTCGCCAGAAATTCACATTCACCATTTACTCTTACACAGCTTTTGGGTTTCCTTTTTCTGTTATACACAAAAGAAGATATTTTGACAAATGTTAAAAACCTGTAACCGTTAACTTCCATAGTGGGGAAAACAAATACGATGAAAGTCAGTGGTTACAGGTTTACAACATTTTACTAAATAAATTCTCCTGTGATCAACAAAAGAAAGAAACTTAAACAGGATTGTGACAAGTGAAGTATGAGTAAATGATGACAGAATTTTCAGTTTTGAGTGAAAGGATTAAGGTATTACTATGAACCATTCAATGGTACATAATGTACAAAGATGTCTCATTAAGTGTATTGTCCCAGTTTCAAGCTGATGTGCTCCTTAAGATGAAAGTTTTTCTTTGTGTCGAGTCTTTGTGCTTTCTCATTTGTTTCTTCGTGTGGACACAAGCACAAAGACTTGACACAGAGACTCAGGAATAGGCTGTAAATTAGTTTTACATGTCAGAGTGCTGACCTTTGCTGTTCTATGGTCTCAACATTGATGAAAGACCATTTATGCGGTGCTTTGGTCATTGTATGGTCTGAGTATCACCCAAATAGCACAAATGTGTTAATGCTGACTCACTCCCTCAGTGCTGAGTCATGACAGACAAACTGAGTAGAACAGATGAGATTGACTTTAAACAGAAATGTGTTGCTGACTGAAATCTCTAAAGTTCTGCTATATTACCTCTGGCAAAAATACAGTATGAATGCTTCTGTCTGTAAATAATTTGTTAATGCTTTTCTTTCAACAACCTCTAGGGGAAGATGGGTGACCTAGAAAGGGACATTGGTGATGCAAAAGAGGAAATGTCTCGATATTTGAGGGAGTATCAGGATCTGCTCAATGTGAAGATGGCTTTGGATGTTGAGATTGCTGCTTACAGGTATAATATGCTTAACAGTATGACATGTAGTTTCTTAAATTCGCAGTCAATAAAAATAAATCTTGTGCATTCAGAATACATGAAAACTGACATGAAGTAACTTGGATTTTAGATTACATATGGGTATTGTTTTGTTTTAAGTTTACCTTTTATTTTTGTCTTAACAGGAAACTCCTGGAAGGAGAAGAAATTCGATTAACATATTCCTCCCTCCCAGCCCTTGCTTAACCCTGGATTCATACTTGAGAACAAAGTTGAGTCAGACCCAACTTAAAATCCTAAAATAATAACCTAAACATCATCCCCCACAGCTTCAATCATTTTCTCCAAAACCCCTGCTAAACTTGACCCATCATTTAAAGGGATAGTTCACTTAAAAATGACAATGTACTTACTATTCACTCACTTTCAAGTGTTTCAAACATTTATAAGTTTCTTTTTTTTCCTGCTGAGCACAAAAGAAGATGTTGTGAAGAATATTGGAAACCGGTAGCCATAGACATTTATAAAAGAACATAAACAAATATTACAGTAGTCAGTGGCTGCTGGTTTCCAACATTTTTCAAAATATCTTCTTATGAGTTCAACAGGAAAAACTTAAACAGTTTTGTGACAAGTGAATAGTGAGTAAATGTTATAATAAATGTTAATTTTGTGATGAACTGACCCTTTAAGACCCCTTTTTACCAAATTCACATGCAAAACCTTTACATTTACGTCAGATCCTAGTTCTTTAAGTTACTTCCACCCAATCCAGCCATGAAACTAAACCTCTTCATTTCATTGCTTCAAAGTCAGACGAGCCCTTGTGTCACACAAGAGGTACACATAAAGAGGTCCCCCTTCTTCTTTACACTTGAAGTGGACAAATAGCCACCTTAGAGACATCGCTAGGGGTAGCACTCACTCAGCCAGAGCTCAGTGTCCTGTTGGCAGATTCTCACAGAGACTCAGAGATGGTTCCACTTGAATAACACTGTATACCATAGAGATCTGCAAATAAATAGTTCAGAACCTTCACCCGTTGATCATCTGAGTCAATGATAACCCTATATGCAGACTTTTAACCAATTGTTTGTTGAGGAGAATCATTGTGTAATCTCAGCTGGCCTCAGGTGCTAGGAATGACCAATTTGTTAATTTGACTTTAGACCAAGAATCAGCCAACAAGACATCGTCCACCATCACTGGCTCTTTAGAGGATACGTTATTAGTGCGAAAGTTAAAAGGATAGTTCACCCAAAAATTAACATTTTCTCATCATTTATTCGCCCACGAGTAGTTCCATATCTTGAACACAAAAAAATATATATTTTGAAGAAAGCTGAAAACCTGTAACCACTGACTTTCATAGTAGGAAAAGCAAATACTATGGAAGTCAATGGTTACAGGTGTCCAGCCTTTTTCAAAATATCTTCTTTTGTGTTCAACAGAATAAAGAAACTCGTTAAGGCTTAAAACTTGTAATGGATTAGTAAATGATAGAATTTAAATTTTGGGGTGAATTATCTCCAAGTTTTAGCTGTTACGATGTATTATTTTTCGGTTAATGTTGTAGTAATGTTTTATTTGCTGTGTCTGTGTTCTGCGTCTCATGTGTTTGTTTTGTTGTGGATATTCTATTCTTTTTGCTTTAGCATTTGCAGTATTTGATGTGATAAAAGCATGACTAAAAATCAAGAGTAGAAATGATGAAATGTTCTAGGAGTGTTTTTAGACTTGAGGGAAAAAATGCAACTATCATGCTGTCATCTGCTTTTGTTGTATCATTAAGTTATAATATAAGTCTGTCATTAGTCATTTTGGAAATGAACAAGAAACCGATTCTGTCTATCGTGGCAGTTTCTGAACCGAATGGTGCTGTATGTTTGCACCTAAAATACATGGTGAATAAAGCAACAGTACCTCTTCTGGAGCACGTCTGGTGTGTGTTTGTGTGTGTGTGTGCTCAGGACAGTAACAAGGTCTAAATATCTGAAGTTTGCTCATTAACAGCACATTTTGCTGAATGAAAAGGATAGGCCAACAACTCGAACTGATCAATGTAGACTTATTCATAAATATGTTATTTAACAAAATACGAATCATTTGGACTCGCTGAACCTAATAGGGGTTTACAATAGGGCTGCAAAATATATCGTTTCAGCATCAATATCTCAATGTGTGCATTGGCAATAGTCACATCCCATAGATATTCAATGTTGAGTTGGGATTATATCTGAGCAAGAATTAGTGCAGAACATGAGATTTGTGGAATTATTGCAGATTTTAACCACAATGGAGTGAAATTGTATCATTTGCATGTTTTTAAGGCCTGAGAGATTTTAGTAGTCAGGCACAAGACATTTTACCAATTGGAAGTTAAATAAAGAATAATTGTGTTGAATTATTTATACATCAATTTTAACATTTACAAAATCTAACCCAATACCTAAGCTACATTAATATTTATTATTAAGAACAAATTAGGAGTTTATTGAAGCAAAAGTCATAGTTAATGGTTGGCCAATAGCAGGAAGTGAGCCTTAAAATAATAGGTGGCTATAAATTCTTTCCAAGTAGTGCTATTCAATCATTTGTTGAAATTGTATAGATGCATTATATATATCGCAGAAAAATAAAACATCGCATTGGCAGATTTTTCCAGTATCGTGCAGCCCTAGTTTACAGTTTTTCTGAAAAAAAAAAAGAAAGAAAGTGCTTTGGCTGTTTGTTTACATGCGTCATTTTTGGGTTAATGACAAGTTTGATAAAGTTACATTTTCTGGTTTTAGTTCACGGTTATCATGTAAACATACCTGAAAAATACAAGAGGAAGCTAAGAAGAAGAAAAATTAATACGTTTGTCACTTTGAGACTTAAAATAAGCCCATTTCTCCCACATAATTTTTTAATATAATCTTAATGCTACATAATACAAACTTGTGGGATAAATTGTGACAAACTAAAACCATATTTTGACATAAAATCCAAAACTGATAAAAAGAACATTTTGACAATTTATTTTGCTGTTGCCTCAGCAAAGTACAGTATATTATAGACTGTTTATGTCAAAATGATTATATATGCAATAAGGATATTTTTTAGCATGACATGAGCGATGCGGGCGACACAGTGGCTCAGTGGTCCCGGCTGGGCCAGTTTTGTGTGGAGTTTGCATGTTCTCCCCGTGTTCGCATGTGTTTCCTCCGGGTGCTTTGGTTTCCCCCACAGTCCAAAGACATGCGCTATAGGTGAATTGACTAAACTAAATTGGCAATAGTGTGTGTGTGAATGAGCACTTTCTTTCCCAGTATGTTTCCCAGTACTGGGTTGTAGCTGGAAGGGCACCCGCTGTGTAAAACATGCTGGATAAGTTGGCGGTTCATTCCGCTGTGGCAATCCCTGATGAATAAAGGGACTAAGCCGAAGAAAAATGAATGATATGAGCGATGCTGTTTGTTATATCTATATTTGTATATAGCTATAGTTTCACATTTTTATGCCATAAATGTATTTTTATGGTAATAATAACTTTTGTCTAATATTTTTTTGACTTTTGTCTATATATATTATCATGTTTTTTCTTATCATACACATTTATAAAATGATAGTTCTGATTAGATCCTGTTGTAAATCATAGATGTTTTGTGTCATAATTATTATTCACCTTTATACAGTAGACAACATCTGAAGTGCATCAAAAAAAGTTTTTTCAAGTTGTCCTAAGACAAGAATGGGTGTTGTTCAATAGTTTTAGGACAACTTTGATGAAAGGTTTTGATCCAATTCAAATGTTGACTGTATCATTATTCACAGTTTGGTAGACAGTATCTTAACTCTCACAGAATTAAGAAGATTCTGGATTTATTACATCGTGCAAAGGTTGTGCGTTTTTTCAGTGGTGTTTGATCACAATCATGTTTAAATGTTTAAAATCTACTTTACCAAATAAAACAAAAGACTACTCTGATTATCCTACCATATTAACTTGTTTACGTCTCAAAGATTCGTATTTTACTTTCTATGACCCAGGATAAAAGTTAATAAACCCGTTAAGCAACAGAATGGTTATTTCCCTAAACACTTCCCAACCCAGAGAATGTGTTTGCAGTTCCGCTTATTGACAGCACGGAGCAGTAGAGAGCGCTCCGGTTTTAGCTCACTGTGGATCGAGCAAAAGAAACATCTTCCGTGGTTAAAGTTCAAGAACATGGCAGCCCCAGTGTAGGTGCTCAATGTTAAAAAAAAAAAGCCATGCTGAAATCTGTTACTTGTGCTGCGCTCCTCCAGGATTTCTGACTGTGTGTTTTATGTAGACGCTTACCATTAATCATACAATCGTCAACATGTTGCGGGCTTTATCGCGGTGTCCTGTTCCTGCAGTCCGTCTTCTCGCCCCTCGCTCTGCTGTTTTAGTCGAATCTGTCAGGGGACGAAAATCTCGCACAGACCCCAAAGCGAAGTCAAAAATCGGACGGATCAAGACTCCTCCGCCCGTGGATCCAGTGGAAATGATCGCCATGAAGGAGCGCTACACGGAGTACAATCTGATCCTCAAAGCCCTGCGGTAAGATTGATGCTCATTATACTCATTATTAGTTATCAAGGTCACAGTGTCTCTCAAATAACCTCCTTATTAATAAAATGCTAACTTTTTGTCATTTGTATTGACAGTATTGTTTTTTTTAAACCACGCTATAATAAAGTAACGTTCATTCATCTGTTTTGGCAATGCTGTAACATTAACGTCAGTTGCTGTGGTAACACAACAACTAAAGTGCACAATACACCACAGTTTACTGTAGTAATTCTTAGACTAACGTATACTATAACGTTACTATTACAGTTTCTCAGTTCACGATAGTTTATACTACAGTATGCTGTAGTATTCATTAACAAAGTGTTGTAAATACTATCATACATGCTGTATAATAGATTTGACTATAGTATGGTCCACAAATGTACTGTTTGGTATAAATTACTATAGTATTTTTTTGTTTTGGGTAGACTTGAGTTCAGGGAAAATATGTTGAGGAAGCGATATGAAGAGGAGGTCGGCTCGGTGGCAGAGGAGAGAGCAAAAAGAGATGCTGAAGAGCATAAATCCCTCATGGCCTGGAATGATGCTGAGAACCTCAGATTACAAGTAATACGGTAAGTCATTTTGGTGTGTTTACTGTGAGGGAAAGCTTTAAACAGTCTTTTAAAAATGCTTTCTTGAATTTTCCATTGTTAAAAATGAACCATGGTTTTATTGTGGAAAATTTATCAGATTAAAAAGTCCAAATTATGAGTTGACAGGATAAGCTGCTATTTGTGATGAGAACATTATGCCGCTTCAGTAGGTGACTGCTAATTGGCTGAAAATAATGAATGTGAAGTATAAAAAAACAAACATTTACTTGCAGTTTGAACTGAATGTGTCTGGTCTGTTCTTCCAGAAAGCAGCGCGTTCAGAAAGAGGCTGAGGCCGCTGAAGAGAGGAGGAAAGAAGCAGCGACGTTACATCAACAAGAGCTGGAGAACTACATTAAAGAGAAAGAAAGACACATTCTTCAACTACAGGTGCATCTTTCTGTATTTGATATGTTAAAATAAATATCTGTTAAGGCTGGAACACACCAAGCCCACAGTCTGACGTTAGGCAGTCTCAATGAGCGTCTGTCAGGTTTGTTTGGCTTGTTCCACAAGTCAGCCTTGTGCTGGAGTGAGTTTGTCTGATTCAGCATGTAGAATCAGCATTGGCCATCAGTGAAAGAGTGCTCTGATTGGCTGTTCGACTGCAAACCACAGCACGAGAACAAAAACTTGTGACAAACCTAAACAAACGATGCAAGTCAAGAGCGAACAGATAAGGTGGCTGTGAATCCCTCTGTGGTGAGCGAGAATGCTGTGAAAATGGTATGTATACACTCACCAGTCACTTTATTAGGTACACCTTACTAGTACCGGGTTGGACCCCCTTTTGCCTTCAGAACTGCCTTAATCCTTCATGGCATCGATTCAACAAGGTACTGGAAATATTCCTCAGAGATTTTGGTCCATATTGACATGATAGCATCACGCAGTTGCTGCAGATTTGTTTGCTGCACATCCATGATGCGAATCTCCCGTTCCACCACATTTCCAAATGTGCTCTATTGGATTGAGATCTGGTGACTGTGGAGGCCATTTGAGTACAGTGAACTCATTGTCATGTTCAAGAAACCAGTCTGAGATGATTCGCGCTTTATGACATGGTGCGTTATCCTGCTGAAAGATGGGTACACTGGTCATAAATGGACATGGTCAGCAACAATACTCAGGTAGGCTGTGGTGTTGACACAATGCTCAATTGGTACTAATATGCCCAAAGTGTGCCAAAAAAAATATCCCCCATACTATTACACCACCAGCACCAGCCTGAATCGTTGATACAAGGTAGGATGGGTCCATGCTTTCATGCTGTTGACACCAAATTCTGACTCTACCGTCAGAGTTTGAGTCGCAAAAATCGCGACTCAAACTTCTATTGGTGAGAGTGTGCGAATTTTAGCCTCAGTTTCCTGTTCTTAGCTGACAGGAGTGGCACCTGGTGTGGTCTTCTGCTGCTTTAGCCCATCCGCCTCAAGGTTTGATGTGTTGTGTGTTCAGAGATGCTTTTCTGCATACCTCAGTTGTAACGAGTGGTTATTTGAGTTACTGTTGCCTTTCTATCAGCTGGAACCAGTCTGGCCATTCTTCTCTGACCTCTGGCATCAACAAGGCATTTGCACACACAGAACTGCCGCTCACTGGATATTTTCTCTTTTTCGGACCATTCTCTGTAAACCCTAGAGATGGTTGTGTGTGAAAACCCCAGTAGATCAGCAGTTTCTGAAATACCAAGACCAGCCCGTCTGGCACTAATAACCATGCCACGTTCAGAGTCACTTAAATCACCTTTCTTCCCCATTTTGATGCTCGGTTTGAACTGCAGCAGATCGTCTTGACCATGTCTACATGCCTAAATGCATTGAGTTGCTGCCATGTGATTGGCTGATTAGAAATTTGCGCTAACGAGCAGTTGGACAGTGTACCTAATAAAGTGTATGCTGATATGTATGGTTTGTTTAGGTATGTAGGTTTGTATGTGTGCAGTAGCGATGACAAAATGAGGCTTCCTGAACCACTGAAGCTTCGTCACACAGTTTATATTCAGGTTTTTTTTCATTAATTGGTGAGCTTGTGACAATAAGAACAGCAAAATGATAATTATAATAAAATGTATTATAGTATAAAATTAATAATAACAATATACTTGCCTATACTACAACAAATGTAACCTAATATAATAGTCAAATGTATTTTAATATCAGTACTCCTTGAAACTAGTTATATCTCCACTTCTGCTAGTCTTGACACCGGTTTGAAACACCCACAAGGTGGTGCGAGTTTTGAACCGGGAGTGATTGATGTATTCCGCAGAACCCGAGGCCTCGTTTGTCATTTGCCATGTGATTTCTACTTCAATCACTCAAGCCTCGTATTTCATCTGGCAAACTCATTATTCCTGATACAGGCTTCGATGCCTTGGTTGAAATGTCCCATCACTAATGTGCAGCAGTAGTTTCCAATTACATGTTGTAGAAGATGCATCTTCGCATGCAGGCACAGAATGCACATTCTCATTTCAGTCAGTGGTCATCTGTTTTGTGTTCATGCACAGCTTTTTATCCAGATGGGACCAAATGCAACAGATTTTTGTTTTTAGTTTTACGGCGCTAATTCTTTGACGTCTTGGACTCAAGCTAAAGTCATTTTATATATATTTTTAAAAAGGATGTCTATTATTATTATTATTATTATTATTATTACTACTATGGTTATTGCTAAAAATTAATTAAGTTATTTTGATGAATGAGATTTAAAAATTTAACCTCTCTCTTACCTTTGCATCTGTCTGTGTTTTAGGAAGAGGCAAAGAACTTCATCACACTGGACAATCTGGATCAGCGGATTGAAGAGGCTCTCAACAATCCGAAAAACTACAATTTTGCCATTGATAAAGAAGGACGGGTTGTCAAACGGACTGCTTTTCAGTGATAATTACTAGATTTGAAGAACAAACCACCTGTATATATAAAACATCTACTGTCAGTGTCAAGATTTAAGCTGTTCAAATTAAATTTGTTTTCTCAAAATCCATTTAAATGAGTGCTTTTGATCTTGAGATATATGCTTTGTGTGAAGAACTTCTTTTCAAAGTGTATTTCAAAGATACTTAATTTTTTCAAAACTGGTTTACGATGTCTTAACTGGTTTCTAAAAATGGCAATGTCCAAGGGTGTGGTGTGCAAATTAATTATATTTACCTTAAATGTTTTGCTTTGTTCATTAGCTTAAATATTTGTATCCTCACATGAATATTTGTAAAAATTAATGGCAGTTCACAATAGCTACAATTATTATAGGTTTTTATTGAATGATTATACTCAATTATGAACATAAAAGGTGGTTGATATAGGTTGTTATTACAAATACTAAACAAGTTTAATTTATTTTTTTTAGTCCATGATCTTAAATAATAGTTCCATGAGAAGTGTGTTGAAGATGTGTTACCCCAGCATGCTACTCCATTCATTTGGTACAAAATATTAGAGTATTATAGTGTGATTCTGAATGCAGCAATAGTGCTGTATCACCAACTTAATGTTTCATAATATTTATTATACATATCTTATCGATAACTATATTCTGATTAGGTTTAATTAGCGATAAAATGAGAAAATTAGTACCATATAGACCAAATTTTCTGTTTTCGGTGTATGGCAAACTGTTTTAATGTTTAATTCTTAAAGGGATAGTTTGCCCCATAATGAATCCTTTCTTCTATTAAAAACACAAAAGAAGATATTTTGAAAAATGCTGGTTGCTAGGACCCATTGACTTCCATAGTATTTTTTTTTCCTTGTGGAAGTTGATGGGTCTCACTGTCCCAGCAACCAGCATTCTTCATAATATCTTTTGTTGTGTTCAACAGAAGAAAGAGACTAATAAATGCTTAAAACCACGAGAGATAATAAATTATGAGGTACAAGTAACCATTAGTATAGATTTTGTTATGCACTAGTACAAATTCATTATATACAAGTACTTCAGAACAAATACGCATACAAGGAATATGTTTTCGTGACAGAACTTTCTACAGTGCACCAGAATGACAGTGACAGGACACAAACAGATAATAAAGGAATAATAATAAAACACACACACATATTTTTACACACACACACACACACACACACACACATATATATATATATATATATATATATATATATATATATATATATATATATATAGACAAATGTATGTACATGTATATTGTTACATACACAACAATATTAATATAATCAATATAATACTACTACATATTGTTACTAGTCATTAACTGACTTTCACATCCTCCTCCCAACCTGTAGCATACCACATCACATTTTCATTTCATGTAGATATGTAATATTTCTTCAAGTATAATTTTAAGAAGCTATATTGACACTCGTGCTTCTAGCTAAATAATAAGTATTAGGCACATTATAAGAGATACTATAACCTAACTATATATACTCATACATACTATAACCTTACAAAGATTAAATAATAAACGGCTTGCCATATTCTGTACGTAATATTAATCGTGTGCGAGTCTCCTATCAGACACGTCCAAACATGCGCAGACGTGTTCAAGACTACTACCACTTCCGGTATAAAGACCAACCTTCCAGTCAGACCAACGACTGGACAGGAGCACATCGACGAGCACATGTCAAGAGAATTTAACCATATATTCCTATATAAATAAGTTTAACATCAGTATCTTCACATAGACTTTTGGTCATGTATGAGACGCAGTGATGTGAAGTCCTGTTTCCATCGGGATTGACTGTTTTTAACATCTGATGCAACATGGCAACCTCACATGTTAATCGATGTCTCTTAAGGACAATCACGAGATGTCTTCGGGACAGCCGTAGTCAGCCAAACTCGACGACCGTACGATCTTTAGGACACTTTTCTAACTCTTCTTCAGCTAAACAGGAACATGTTGAAAGTGTGGCTCCACCGCGGAGTTCAGGAGGCGGCAGTGGCACAGCTCGGCTGGCGGTCGCGCTCGGACTGGGACTCGGAGGAGCAGCAGCTTTATTTTCATTAAGAGGAGAAGACAATAAAGATGCCATACAGAGGACAGTCGCGGTTAGGAATCTGCTGATTGATAGCATACTACCTACTGTCCAGTGTGCTTCTCCATTTAAACCCGACAGCCCGCGGTACAAGTATAATTTCATCGCGGATGTGGTGGAGAAGTCCACCCCTGCTGTTGTCTACATCGAGATCGTTGGGCGGTGAGTCTGTCAAAAAAGAGAAAGAAAAAAATGATAATAATACAATGACACAGTGTAGTAGTCCTTCTGAAAACATCTAAAACTGGTCTTACTTGGTTTAAAAGTGACTAACCTGCTGACAAGTGATGCAAAATGTTCTTAAAGGGATAGTTCACC
>CAIGQW010054892.1:219513-240310 GCA_903798125.1 Danio choprae
TAAGTTCAAGATAAATCTAGGGGCAACCAACGAAACATGAGCAACTTCACTTGCAGAAATAACTTACACATCTTTATTCTTGGCCTCATGGTCATGCATTTAATATCCTTTAAAGCACCTAAATCAATTTATTATCCCTTACATGTATATTCTATTTTAAATGATTCTCAAATTTATTTAATCAACAGATTGTTTACTTGTTATTAGATTGTTTAGTTGCACTACATTTACAGTCATTACTTTGCTAAAGATGCCAAGATGAAGACATTTAAGGCCGGACATGCACTGTGTGATTTTGAGTCAAATTCTTAACTGTGTGACTCTTCTTTGAACCAGACAGAATTTTGATATTTGTTGTGCTGTGTTCATGCAATGTACAGGGGAAACACACAGGTGAATAACCTCTCTTAATTTGCAATCAGACAGTCAGATAATTTTTTGACAGGTCAGAAATTTTGGTCTGCCCTCTTGTGAATCAGAGCTATGAACAGTTGAATCAGAGCTATGAACTGACTGTTTGTGCTCTTACTGCACTTGCATGAAAACTAGGGATGCAACTATACCATTTACTCACCCTTTACTTGTCACAAACCTGTTTGATTTTATTTGTTTTGATAAACACAACATAAGATGATTTGAAAAATGATGAAAACCAGTAACCATTGACTTCCATAATATATGTTTTTCCTACTATGTAAGTGTCACGGATCACAGAAGGCAGAGACAGAAGTATCTTTTCACACGGTGTTTATTTAAAACACAGGATAGTCTGTGCACCGAGGCGCGAGTAAACAGTTCAATGTGGAGTCAAGCTTAGATGAAGAATCACTTCCCTTATGTTGAGCAAGCCGATGACAGGGGTTAGTCTCTGGGTACACGGAGTAGTAGACAGCCTTGACGGGAGATCGGGAAGAGCAGATGAAGAGTGTTGCGATCATGTGAAGATGATACCAGACAATGAAGGACTGGAGCGGGTGAGTCTATATAGGGTGCTGGTGATGAATGGAGCAGGTGATGGTGATGAGTGCACAGGTGTGTGTAATCAGTACTCTGGTGAATGAGTGCGTTGTGTAGTGGCTGGAGAGTGTGACTGGTGACCAGGGCTGATAGAACGTGCAGGGGGTGTGACAGTAAGTCAATGGTTACCGGTTTCTATCATTCTTCAAAATATTTTCTTTTGTGTTCAACAGATAAAAGGAAACTCATAAAGGTTTGGAACCACTTGATGGTGAGTGAATAGTGAGTAAATTTCCATTTTTGGGTGAATTATCTCTTTAAGGAGTATTCAGATCTTCCAGAGAACAAATTAAGTCAACACAATGTTTACTGTAATGAGTGGTGATGAATAATCCACAATTACTTACCATAAGAATTTATGGAATAATCAAACTGCAGGTCTGGAATGAAAATGTCTTTGAACCACTGACCAGGGAACTCAGCAAAGGAAATGTGTTGTTGTACAGTACCTTAAATGAAAGTAAGCACATGATTATCATTTTATAGTTCAAGAGTCAGCACAAGTAACAACACTGAGCAACTTTTTAATCAACATACTGATCAATAGTTAGGCAACATTTAGATACATTACTTACTGTGCAAATTGCTGACTGTGATTAATATTATTAGTTCAAGTTTTTTTTTTTTACCCACATCACCATTAAGGTTTGTGTAAAATTGTGAACATATTTGCATTAATAGGGTAATAATAGGGACTTTTCATTTTCAATGAGACAGCTCAAGTGCTTCCGCCATTATAATTACGTTAAAAATATAGTTCACTCTAAATGAAAATTTCCCATTAATTTACTCACCCACATGTCATCCAAGATGTAGGTGACTTTTTTGTCATCAGTTTAACATTAAAGAAGTTTTAGCTGAATTGACTTTAACGTTCTACAAAACAATAATGGGAAATTTTCATTTTGGGGTGAACTATCCCTTTAAAGTCTGATTTCTTAAAAATCAGTGATTTTCACTGCCTGCATGAGAAAGTGGGTGTCAGACAAGACACGAAGCCATGTCTTAAAAATATGGAAAATATTTTTACCACAATATTTACCATGGTGTTTTGGCGCTCACCTGCATCTCATGACGGCACTTGCGCATTTATTTTTAAACTGTTGAACAACCTAATGAATGCTTGACTCTATTTAACGGATGATATATTTAATTTAACGGAGTGGGCGGAGGGTGTCGTGGACGAAAGAGATGACCGGACGCCGCCATCACTATTCTGTCGCCCGGGTCGCCTCTATGGACGCGCTGGCCCTGATATAGTAGGAGCCGCGATAAATTCGTAAAGGGCTGAGCTAACAGTTAGTAAATTGACTTAACTTTTATCGGTTGGAATGGCGGGTCACGAACATTTAAGAAAAAAGTATCATATTTGAAGTTCACAAAAAGCATCTTAAATATATTCTGTGACAAAAAGTAACTCAGGGCCTCACAGTGGCGCAGTGGGTAGCACGTTCGCCTCACAGCAAGAAGGTCACTGGTCGCTGGTTCGAGCCTCGCCAGTTGGCGTTTCTGTGTGGAGTTTGCATGTTCTCCCTGTGTTGGCGTGGGTTTCCTCCGGGTGCTCCGGTTTCCCCCACAAGTCCAAAGACATGCGGTACAGGTGAATTGGGTAAGCTAAATTGTCCGTAGTGTATGTGTGTGATCGAGAGTGTATGGATGTTTCCCAGAGATGGGTTGCAGCTGGAAGGGGATCCGCTGTGTAAAACATATGCTGGATAAGTTGGCGGTTCATTCCGCTGTGGCGACCCCGGATTAATAAAGGGACTAAGCCGAAATGAAAATGAATGAATGAATGAAAAAGTAACTCAAACCGTGAGTGTGCGCGCTCATGATGCAGGTGACGGTTGGTCACTGGAATTTTAAAAAATGAGCAAAATACACGTTCAGAATGAGACCATTTTATGTGTCTATGCAGTCAACAAAGTATATTCTGTAATAAACCGTCTGGTATAATATAAAATGTGACTTACTGTGCAAATGGATGTATAGAACACCGGGTCTGGCGTTTTGCTTCCACCTGACTGGATTCTGCAAGCGTACACTTCCTTTGGGCTTTGGCGCTGAGGAAACGAGCATGCGCACAAAACAAGCATAATTTTTTAAAATAGACTTTAATTAATTATTTTAGCTTGGTTCAAAACACATCTAATTTACTTAAAACCAATTAAAAATTATTTATTAAAATCAACAACAAAATTAAATTGTTTTAAATGAACAAAATTTTATTATGTTTAATTTAATAAAGGCCTAAATCATTTTTTTCAGTGTACAATGGAAGCTAAAGGTAATGCTCTTGCTGATGTAGCTGCTAAACAAGCTTGTTATTATGCTAATGTACAAGCATGTTCAGGTAGTACAGCACAGAAAACAATTCTGCCTCCTGAATCAATCATTGATCTGTACAAAGATGTTCCTTTATATGAAGCATGGACATGGTTAGACAAAGGAGCCACAGTGGATTCATCTGGCTGCTGGACTAAAGAGGGAAAATATGTTGCTCCCGAATCACTGTTGCCATATTTGGCTCAACAAATACACAATTTGGGTCACAGTGGTTCAGCAACCATGAATCACAGGTTCTCAAATCAATGGTGGAATCCAAAATTCAGAAATGTAGCCACCGAAACAGTGAAAAGATGTGTTACATGTCAGAAAAATAATGATGTTTGAGATTATGAGATTCATGAGATTATTACTGGACGCCCAATGCAAATGCCAGGTGTAATTGATCTTAGAAATGCTGATGTACACATAGTCTCAGATGCTCTGATAGCTTACTGTGAAAATCTTACAGAGTCTGTACAGAATGCCAGAGAAAGAGTTGAGTCATATTGGCAGAATCCACCGGAAGGTGGACACACAATCATCCCAGGTCAGTGGGTCATGATAAAGTCATTCAGAAACAAGCCATTAGAGCCTAAATGGCATGGACCACATCAAGTGATGTTGATTACAGCAGCTGCAGTGTTGTGTCAGGGAAGGAAGACTTGGACACATGTCTCGCATTGTAAGGTTGTTCCACCACTTACAGGGATAGGATAGGACACACGGAACAGTGGGGTGCCCAGGGAAGAACTGATCCATTAAGGATCGGGGGCCACCCCTGTGTGAAGACACCCCAAATAGGTCCTCCCCATTTATTAGTCCATCCTTACCTCACTGTCTCATTAGGTGTCATGAGAATTAAGAAATAGGGAAAGAAGGAACAATTATAGAAGAATTAGATTGAACAAAGGATACAAAACTAGTGTTTGCAAATTTTACCTTTTTTTTCTTTTTGCAACAAATACTGTTTCGTCGCCTTTCGTTTTTCTTTCTTATTCTGTGCAGATTCTCTGTTGTCCCGAGACCCATAGACACCAACCTTTCTCACCTGCAAGTCCAGTCACAACCTTCAAGAGCAACTAGACCCACTGCTAAACCAACGTCATAGAAGAATACACAACGCAGAGAACTACATACAAGAACTTCAGTCATCCATCCATATGATCAAGATTGCCGTACTAGTGATCATCATGAACATCGCACAAGCCATAGACTCACGAAGCAACATATTCTTAGAGCTGATGAATATGTCAAGAAATGCCTTGTTTGCTGGAAAGAACATCTGCATGCCACACCCACCTTCAGTAGGAGCAGGAATCCCCTGGGTGGCACACCCCATCTCCAACTGTGACACGTGCACCTTATTTACAGTTCATACTAGTGGAATATACAACAAGAGTACATGTCACAACATCACAACTCCTCCAGCTTCTCTGTGTTGCATTCCTGGATTACCATCCTGCAACCTAACTTCAGCAACTCCCATCATGACAGATCTACTACTGCCAATGACTTTTTCCTGGTGCGTGGAAAATTATGCTCCACCCTCAACTCTACTGGGTAACATTCCTCGTGAACGTTGCAATTTTGTAATTAAAATGAGAACAGGATCCCATGTGGACATTACTCCATCAGCAAGGATAAAGGAAAAGAATTTAGAAGCATGTCTCCACAGGACACGATCTCCTCCAAAACTCTTTGCAGTAAATCAGTGGTGTATGATTCCTCCACCAACAGGAACATTTTGGTTATGTGGAACTTCAGCCTATGACATCCTTCCCAGCCAATTCAATGGCAGGTGCACACTGGTTTATGTTCTACTGGCTATCAGTGAAAATACGCACTCCACCCCAAACTCTCTACATCTTATGGTGTTATGCAAGCCCTTGATCAAGACAGAAGCTTATCAAATTCTGTTCAGAAACTGGCCAATCATACAGCTTTGGCCCTGGGCAATATCACAGACACTCTTGCTTCACACAAGATAATGATCTTACAGAACAGAGTGGCCTTGGACTACGTTCTTGCAAAACAAGGAGGAGCCTGCACCATCATAGGCCCAGAGTGCTGCACCGGATTAATGGATCCAACTTGAACAAAATTCAACAAGACATACTTGATCTTTCAGTAAAATTGCACCAGATGACTGAAGATAATTCTTCATGGTTTGGAAACCTGTTAGGTAAACCCTGGCTGTGGATCAAGGAAACAGCTATTCTTCTATTGCTTTTCCTACTGTTGTACCATCAACAGTATAAAATGTTTTACTCAACATTTGACCCACACCCATAACGAGGAATTGACAATTCCAACCAGAACAGAATATTACCTTCAAGAAATCCAAGGACTATAGCGGCATGTTGGCTTCTGTGTCAGTATGCCGTTTGTAAATATATAGAAAAAAAAACACAGAGCAAGTACTACAAGCCTGTAACCACAATACGTTACAAGAATGAACTTTTTTTTCTTAAGTGTCTAAATTTGTATTTTGTGAGAGTTATTAGAACTCTCAAAGGGGGAACTGAAAGATTACAAATTTCTTTAAATATATAAAATACATTGTAAAATGCATTCTGGTGAAGCCTATATGTGAGATACAGTTCCCCAGCGGGAGGGGAACTTCAATGCTATGTGGAAACTTCCACTATGGGGGATTTCGTCAGAAGCCAATCATCTGAAAGAGTAATAAAACAGGCCAATGAAATGCCAATGAATTGGCGGCGTCAGCGGGCACAGCCGGCAGCAATCACAATCAATTGTGTATAAAGATGCCACCTGTGCACAGCAAAGACACCTTTTTTCGCTGAAGAGCCGAACAAGCTACTGAGAGAGTCTTAGTGAGATTTAGTGAGAGAGAAAGAACGAGAAAGCTGCCGGTGTTTGAACAGGCTGTTTCTCCCAGTGCCAGAGTGTGTGACACGCAGTGGCAGACGGTCAAGCTGGGCTATTCTCCCTTGCCTGGCGTTCTCTGGTCCGGTCCTTCTAGAGCGGTGAGTATAATAAATTTCCTAAAAGAGCAACACGGTCGTGAAGCGTGTCTTTTTAAAGACGTTGTTCCGACCGTGTGTTTCTGGATGCGGTGGTTCCCTGTCCATGGATGATGGGCAC
Organism: Danio choprae; assembly: GCA_903798125.1. Taxonomy (NCBI): domain Eukaryota; kingdom Metazoa; phylum Chordata; class Actinopteri; order Cypriniformes; family Danionidae; genus Danio; species Danio choprae. The sequence continues at coordinate 225,964 of CAIGQW010054892.1, forward strand.
GAGTATTGTGTTGCATGTCTGGGGGTTCAGCATGTTAATGCAGTGCTCGCGGGCAGCGCATGCCATCACTGCGATGGCATGTCTGTTGCGCAGCTAAGATCGCGGCTCGCTCTTGCAAAAGGGCGAACCACCCCTGTTGTCCCCCGCAAGTAGCGGTTGGCACTCGAGCAGATCTGAGGGTTACAGTGGGGGTCAATCCGCCGCCCTCGGGCTTGCGGACCCCCCATTCCTCAGCGCGCTCCATCCAAGCTTCGAGTGAGAGAAGCGCTTCATCCTCCGGGATGATCGCCCTCTCACTCGATGACACCGAGGACCAGATGTCCATCGCTGCATCGGAGGGTGGGCTATCATTTTTCGATGACAATCCGGACCCGCTTCCTCTCTTAAGGGTGGTAACGAGGCTCCGGATATAGAATCGGAGATGATGGCCGTGCTAACCCAGGCTGCTTCGGCGGCAAGGCTGGAGATGGCTTGTCCCCCAGCTCCGTCGCCGGACCGATTAGGGGTGTGACGTGGAGGATAAGAAGGGGAAACCCTCTAAAGCCTCCCGTCCACTTCTTCCCGGAGGTGCACAGTAAGTTCAAGCAGTGCTGAGGGCACCTTTTTTTTGCCCGGTCTGCGTGCGCTCCGCCCTCACCTTCCTCGATAACGGAACAGCCAGGGGGTACGAAGCGAATCCCCAGGTCGAGCGTGCTAGCGTGGTCAATCTTGCCCGCGTGGTGCCCCTTCCTGGCGTGGTTTGCCTCGGCTCCCGTCCAAAGTGTGTAGGTTATCTGCGTCCCTCGGGACCAGACCCTACACTGCTGCGGGCCAGGCTGCTTCCGTTTTGCTTGCTATGGCTGGCGCAGGCGTTGGCCAGCGGCACGAGGAAGGTTCCGACCCAGGCTTAACTTATGCACTGCAACCGACTTTGCTCTGGAAACACCAGGTCGGCTGCAGGTGCCCTGGGGAGGACGATGACCACACTAGTGGTCCAGGAATGCCACTTCTGGCTAAAACCTGATAGATATGCGTGGCGTTGACAAAGTTCGCTTTCTTAACACACCCATATCCCAGGCTGGCCTGTTCGGCGACACCGAGGCGGAGTTCACCCAGGAATTCACCACGGTGAAAGAGCAGTCAAGTGCGATCGGCGGTTTTAAAACCGATCTCCCCGTTAAACCATCCACTTTGGCTGCTCCTCGCCGAGGGCGCTCGTCTGTGGCTCCAAAATCAGCTCCTCCGCCCTGTCCGTTCCCTGGTTAAGCGGCAGCATCGAGCACCCCACAGACGATCACCGGAGGAGCATGCCTTAACGCCCCTTCGGCTCATGGGCATCTGCATACTCAATTATCTCTGACTGGCTTTTTTAGCTCACGCAGGATCAATTGGTTATGCACAGGGACTGGGTGCTTCGGCACCTCGACCTGTTAGGGTTTCGGGTCAACCGAGAAAAGAGCGGGCTCACCCCCGTGCAGAGCATCTCTTTTCTCGGGTTGGAGCTGGACTCGATCACTATGACAGCGTGCCTCCCCCGAGAGCGCGCTGAGCTGATGCTGACCTGTCTAAGAGTCGACAGGAAAACTGTGGTCCCAGTGAGATTATTCAGAGGCTCCTGGACATATGGCATCCCCAGCCGCTGTCACGCCGCTCGGGATGCTCCATATAAGACCGCTTCAGCATTGGCTTCACGATCGGGTCCCCAGACGCGCATGGCATGCGGGCACGCACCAGATGACTGTCTCCGCTGTGTCGCCGCGCCCTCAGCCTCTGGACGGCCCTGCGTTTTACAGGCCTGTGTGCCTTTAGAACAAGTGTCCAGGCATATCGTTGTTTCGACGGATGCTTCCAGTACGCGCTGGGGGGTCGTGTGTTGCGAGCATGCAACTGCAGCTCCGTAGAAGGAACTCGGTTGCATTGGCATATTAATCGCCTGAAGCTGTTGGCAGTGTATCTCGCGCTGCGCCGTTTTTTTCCGGTACTAGAGGGGAAACACGTGCAGGTCATGACGGACAGCACGGCGGCGATGGCGTATATCAACCGTTCGGTGGGTATCCGCTCTCACCGCATGTCTCAGCTCGCTCGCCGTCTGCTCCTCTGGAGTTTTACGCGGCGGAAATCGCTGTGTGCCATTCTTTCCCCGGCGAACTCAACCGTGCAGCCGATGTGCTCTCACGGCAGTTCCATGCCCGGGAGAATGGAGGCTCCACCCCCGGCTGTCCAGCTGTTATGGGTGCGTTCTGGAATGCGCTGGCTACACAGCTGGCCCCAGGGCATGCGTATACGCATTTTTCCAGTGAGCCTACTCGCACAGATACTGTGTAAAGTCGGGGAGGATGAGGAGCAGGTCTGTTATTGCGCCTCTCTGGCTCAACCGGACCTGTATTTCAGCTCTCTCCTCGTGATGGCCCCTCCCTGGCATATCCCTTTGAAGAAGCACCTTCTTCTTTGGGACAGGCACCATCTGGCACCCGCGCCCAGATCTCTGGAACCTCCGTGTGGTCCATAGATGGAGCGCGGAGGACTTAGGTGACCTACCAGTTCGGTGGTTAACACCGTCACTCAGGCTAGAGCACCCTCTACGAGGCATGCCTACGTCCCGAAGTGAAGTCTATTCGCTGTGTGGTGTACTTCTCTCCGAGAAGGACCCCGGACATGCCAGATCAGTGTGATGCTATCCTCCTTCAGCTGGCTGGAGCTAAGGCTATCACCTCCGCTCTGAGGGGTTGGCGTTACGATCATCCCCTGCTCTGAGGACGCGGGGATGACGGCGCGCTGGGAAAGCATCGCCTCATCACCAGTTCCCAGAGGCGCGAGACACTGGATAATTAGTTCAATTCTGTCCCCCTCTCATACCCACTTGGAGATTCTCTAAAGAGAGCTCTGCTCGATCCACTTGACTCAGTATCTTTAAGATTTCTGTCCAGGTAGACAGCTCTGCTGGTCGCGTTGGCATCAGTCAAGAGGGTCGGGTAGCTGGAGGCATTTTTGGTCAGCGAAGTGTGCCAGCATTCGGGCCGGCCCACTCTCACGTTTTCCTGAGACCCCGGCCCACATAGGTGCCCGAGGTTCCTACAATGCTTCTTTTAGACTACGCAGTGAACCTGCAAGCGCTGCCCACGGAGGAGGCAGACCCAGCCCCTTTTATTGCTGTGTTCCGGTTGCGCTCTGCGCGATTTGACCGCATTAGAGCTTACAACTCTAAGCAGCTCCTTTTTCTGTTAGGATCGGCAGACGGGAAGTGCCGTATCCATTCTGAGGTTGGCCCACTGGATAGTGGATGCCATCTCCCTCGCTTCGGTGCCAGGGTGAGCCGCGTCCCCCGGGAGTGAGAGCGCACTCGACTAGAGTATCACCTCCTCTTGGGCGTAAGCACGCGGCACCTCTCTAACAGACATCTGTAGAGCTGCGGGCTGGGCGACACCGAATACATTCGTAAGAGTCTATATCTTTGAGTGGAGCTGAATTTCTTCATGTGTGCTTTATAAAGCCAGTGAATGAGGAAATTCTGTATGGTGTTGAAACACGCTTGCTGCGCCTTTCTCTCTAACACAGAGATACGTGCGCTTTTTTCACTCTGTTCAGTTGAGTTCCCCATTTGGCGAACCCTACAGAGTTCCTCCGAGGCCCCCAGCATCAGGTGCCTGGCCCATTACGTTGTTGGCATGCCCACTTGGTCAGCCCGCGTTCTGGGTATAGGTGCCTGCTATGTGCGATCCCCACTGGCGATCCCATATGCTTCATTCAGCCACGGCATAGTTCCTCCTCTTAGGCGGGCCCGTGTCTTCCCTCCCCGCTAACCATCCTTCATATGTGTACTCCCCCTTTTCAGGGTTAGTTCATATGTTTATATGCCACCAAGTCTCCCCATTGGGCAGCAGGTGGCCTCCGCAGCGTCCTCCCTATCGGGACTGCACGCTTTCCCAACGTACTGTCATACTTTAAAATTCCTAGAACTTAACTAGGTGTATTTTTACGACTCCCCGAAAAATATACATAAGCCTTTAAGTGCTTCACAGGTAAGTAAGGTAAGTTAGGGCCAGGGGGCACGTTGGAGGGCTGCGTCTCTGGTGATGATGGTGCGCTCATGCCGAAGCCTGGCAAACCTCTTACCAGTGACGTGGTAAGGTTCAATCGCTGTGGCGTTTCCACATAGCATTGAAGTTCCCCTCCCGCTGGGGAACGAAACGGGGAAACGGAAATGCTATGTTCCTTCGCCACAGCAGTTGTGCCTTAGCTGACAGCTGTAGTTTGGCTCTTCAGCTAGAAAATGTGTCTTTGCTGTGCACAGGTGGCATCTTTATACACAATTGATTGTGATTGCTGCCGGCTGTGCCCGCTGACGCTGCCAATTCATTGGCATTTCATTGGCCCGTTTTATTACTCTTTCAGATGATTGGCTTCTGACGAAATCCCCCATAGTGGAAGTTTCCACATAGCATTTCCGTTCCCCCCCTCGGGGAACGAGGGTTACGTAGTAACCATTTCGTTTCATGTCTCTAACGTAATGCAAATTGTAAGTTTCAAAGCACGGCTGTGTTTATTGTCTAACAAATGGCTAGGTAACACCTTTTCTGGTCCAGTGGCAGGACTCCAGTATTTCATTTGCACGCCTTGTCTTCATACTAAAATGTATCATGAATGGGTACTTATATGCTGATGAGATCGGGGCTGTGAAATGCAATTTACCCTGCTGACAACAACACTTTCATTTGCATGCTTTGTTTACTCCTGTCTCCACCTATGTCGGTAAAACATGTATTTAAACTGACTGCCTGTTTGCACTAAAAAAGAGAGTTTGAAAGATTTCTCGATGAACACCACAGCGATGCCGAGTTCTTATTAAAGGATTCTACTTTGAACATTACCCGAGAGTCTTCCTGGTTTTGGTCTCTTCTAGAAATTCACAACAGTAGTCAAAGTTTGCATAAGCAATGACTGATTAACTAAGAATTAAGATATATTATGACTCCAGAATTATTTTTATTTTATAGGAAATACTGTGAAAATTTCCTTGGCTTGTTAAAGATCACTTGGGAAATATTATTTTAAATTAACAGGATGGCAAAAAAATTACTTCAACTGCATATGTTAATGTTTACAAGTGCGAAAATGTGCCTTGATGTACTTGAATGCTAAAAATGTGTTATCCACTACAATGCAAAGTTACTTGTCAAAGAAATTACCACGGAAGATTGGATTGAATTTAAGTTATTTTATTAGGTTTATGAAAACTGCAGAGTGATGCATGAAAAAAAAAGACTTGGTATAATCTTGGTATAATCTGCCTGCCAGTTACTCTGGTCTAGAACAGCCAAATTATATGAAATACAAGTTCATATTTGAATTACATATACATATATAATAAACTTGTTTTAATGAAACATTTTTTATTATATAAAATAAATCCAAATTTCCATATAAATCTATATTTTAATGATTCAATAACTCTCTTACAACATCACACATTTAGATGTTTTTTTTTGGTTTCACCTATTGTCCTAATAATGTCATTTCTACATATGTATTCATCAGTCAGAATCTTTATTGTCATTGTACAAAATACAGCTGAATTTGTGTTTGCCCTTCCTTTCAGTGCAAGTCCTATTTGTCTAAAACAACAATATTAGCAAGAAGAGAAAAGTAAAAAGAAAAAAGCAATAGTAATGATTAGACTTTTTAAGACATGATTTTTTTCTTACCAGACAGAAACGAGCTCCCATAGTTATTACACAGTTTTATCAAAACTTTATTGTCAATTGTTTGCACACAATATTTTTTTTTCTTGGTGATTGGAGCTTAGTACAGAGAAGTAGTGCAAACTTCTGCAAATGCAATTAAATAGATGTTACAAGAATAAATGTATAATATATAAATTATAAAGAAAAACAGTATTGCTATAACATGTTAGTTATAAAATATGTGAATTATTTGCAGACATAAACCTCACCAAGGTAGGCTACTCGGCATTAAGTAATTTATGTGTTTAGTAATTTATGACATGTTATATACAGTATGAGAATGTAGAATCTGCAGCCACTTCATCTGACAAAACTTCATTTACTGTCTGGTTCGGATCAGCCAGCAAATCAGACATAAGAAAACTGCAGCGGACTGTCAGGACAGCGGAGAGGATTATTGGTGTGCACCTGCCCAACCTCCAGAACTTGTACATCTCCAGAATGAGGAAACGGGAAGGTCACATCATTCATTCGCACCCAGGCCACCAACTGTTCACTCATCTTACCTCAGGCAGATGCTACACATCTTTATGTCTTTATGATAAAGATCTTTACAGATCTTTATCTTTAGATCAAGATTTAGATCTTTAGATTAGTAGCTATACCTGTTTTATTATGGTCATAAACATACACAACCCTTACTGTTTATGATTTTTGTAACCAATAAATCCACTCATTTGTAAAAACTTTTCTATAAATATTTGTATTTCTTATTTGTACAGTTAAGAAAATTCAACAATGCACATAATCATCTAGCTATATATTCATTCATTCATTTTCTTTTCGGCTTAGTCCCTTTATTAATCTGGGGTCGCCACAGCGGAATAAACTGCCAACAAGCAGCGGATCACTGCAACCCATCACTGGGAAACATCTATACACACCCATTCACTTTCATACACTACGGACATTTTAGCGTACCCAATTCATCTGTATCGCATGTCTTTGGACTTGTGGGGGAAACTGGACCACCCGGAGGAAACCCATGCCAACACGGGGAGAATATATATATATATATAGCTAGGGGGTAGCACGGTGGCGCAGTGAGTAGCACGAACGCCTCACAGCAAGAAGGTCGCTGGTTCGAGCCCCGGCTGGGTCAGTTGGCGTTTCTGTGTGGAGTTTGCATGTTATATATAACGTCAGAATTTTGTCATAATCATTCTGATTCTGAGTTCTCTGGACACACTTTTCACAGAAATCTCAGCAGCTGGATGACAAGCATTATAATGTCCCAGGCCATCAAACATAACTTTACAGAAGAAGTCTGGGCTTTTATAACACAAAATATCATAACATGTACTGAGTCTGCTACAAATCATTGACTGTAAAACATTTATTGTGATTTAAGTGAAATTACATTATTCATTCATTCATTTTCTTTTCGGCTTAGTCCCTTTATTAATCTGGGGTCGCCACAGCGGAATGAACCGCCAACTTATCCAGCATATGTTTTACGCAGCGGATGCCCTTCCAGCTGCAACCCATCTCTGGGAAACATCCATACACACCCATTCACACACATACACTACGGACAATTTAGTCTACCCAATTCACCTATACCGCATGTCTTTGGACTTGTGGGGGAAACCGGAGCACCCGGAGGAAACCCACACCAACACAGGGAGAACATGCAAACTCCACACAGAAACGCCAACTGACCCAGCCGAGGCTAGAACCAGCGACCTTCTTGCTGTGAGGCGAACGTGCTACCCACTGCGCCACTGTGAGGCCCGAAATTACATTATACATTTTAAAATTAAATTAGCAGGTTGGAGAAATTATTAAATGATAGTGCTTAAAAATGAGACTAGTTTAAAAAAAACGTGTTAACACGTAAATTGCGTGTTAACGCGTATCAACGTGTTTAGGCGTAAGTTACGTATTAACGCGTTAACATTAATTACCTGTTAACACGTAACAACGTGTAAACGCGTTTGTTGGAGTCGTTTTGGCCCCAACGGCTTTCCATACTAAACTAACGCGTTTACACGTAAATTACGTGTTAACACGTTGTTTAAAAACTGGTCTAATTTCTTTTAGCACTATCGTAATAATTTCTCCAACATCCTAATTTAATTTTAAAATGTATAATGTAATTTCACACAAATCACAATAAATGTTTTAAAGTCAATGATCTGTACCAGAGTAAGTACATGTTATGATATTTTTTTGATATGAAAGGCCAGACTTCCTCTTCCCCATTGGAAATTCCAAACAGCACATCCCCAGAAAGCTTTATAGGCTATTGGTTTTATATGGTAGTGCATGCATGCATGAGATCACTGCGCTACAGTCTGCAGCGATAAATATTTGGAAATGTCACATCACTACCTTTCGACTAATACTAGACTAATAAATCTAATTTCCACCTCATGTCTTTGTACTCAATATTTGTCTTAATTTACCATATATGGTACAAGCTACTTCACAGTTATTATGTTATGACAATGTTTTCCCCTTTTTTCCATATGAACATATACGGTTCTATGAGGGACGCGATGGTCTCCAATGAGCAGAGGGATCCGTCTGTTTCCTCACTTCCTCTGTCTCTCTCACTTGGCTCGGCTCGAAACTCCTGCGCTGTTAGGCAGCCATCTTGGATCTCGCTTTGAACCAGAGGCGACAGAAGCGGATGTTCGGGTGGAATGGAGCCGTCAACGAGCGCGTTCTGCCCGCGTCACCGAAGCCTCTAAACATCCGCTTTATCCGCATCCGCCGTCACCAGTGAATGTAATGTTACCGGACAGTCCGTTTGAAGAATCGTTCGATGAGCAGATATTATTTGAAGAAGATCGCAGAGGAGGCCCTGAGAAGTGCAATTTTATGTATCTTTACTTGAACCGGATATCCTAAATATGAAGCAGACAGCGATCTCATGCCTTAAAGTATTTTATTTCTAAATCGATCTCCTTCGCTATTTATTAGATAGCTTTTAATCGGTAATCAAACGCAGTAACATCCGCGAGCCTCCTGAATATTTTTTCTCCAAAACTTTTAACCACTTTGTTTTCAACTGCAGAAGCAAATAAATGATATTGACCAAGCGTGTTATCAGTCAATCATATACTCTCCTCTTTGTTTCACCGCAAAATCTGCTGCTTAAATTGTGATTGCGATGTCAACAACAAGAGCCCCTCTGCCAACCGTCAACGAACGGAAAGCTGAAAACGTAAGTAGTCTATTTATATTCTTGTATTTGGTTAATAATCAATACTAACTTGTCGACTGACCTAATCATGTGTTGATTAATCACTCATACGTATTATTTTGATTGTGTCACGTCGCAGCGCAAGTATCAAAACCCAGTGAGCCGCCTAACGTAACGTTATCTAGACCGCCGATTTGATCAAAACTCAACATAGTTTTGATCAAATCCGCGGTCTAGATAACGTCGAGTTTTGATCAAATCGGCGGTCTAGATAACGTTACGTTACATTAATTCAGCACATTTTGTGCAACATTAAGGGCAATGTCGCATCTCTTAACGTGTTTTCTGTGCTGACAGTGTTTTAAGTGGATTAGGTGTATTGTGCCAGTCTTTGGACAGATGGAGTACCAGGCTGAAGTGAGGGATGGGGTCCAGTGCATCGGTAATTTGGCTGCTTTTCTGCTTAATAAGTGCAACATATGCTTGTTGATAGCTAATGTCCTGCACACTTGGTGAGTGACAGTGCGTGGGTTTGCATCTTTAATGCGCCGATAGGATGCAGTTATTGCGCATTGGCGTCAGTCCGTCCTACAGGTTACTGGTCATACGTCAGCAGTGAGGGAAGGTGACATAAGCACGCGCTCTACTGCAGGTCCCGGTAAAGCTGCCTGTAGATGTGGCATTAAGTTACAGCCTTTGACTTTTTCCACTCCAAATATTATATTGTCTGTCTGTCTGTCTGTTGTTGGGTCATTTTTCTGAATATATGGCTGACTATTTCAATGCCCCTCTAATTATGTGCTTGTTCAGTCATCTGGGTGTATGTCTGCTGTGATTTTGTCTGTGTATCTATTGTTCTATCATTCTATCTTATGTCTCTCATTATGTTATTGTCTGTCTGTCGTTTAATCATAAACTATATGCTAAGTTATAGCATCATCTGTCTGTCTATCTGTTCTGTTATGATTTTCTTTTGTTTAGTTGTCATCTGTGTGAGCTATTGTCTGTTGCCTGTATGTCTATCTGTCATTTTGTTGTTTAGCTATTGTGTGTGAGATTTTCTGTTGCTCTTGTGTCTGTCTGTTGTTCTGTTGTTTGCTCATTGTGTGTGTGGGATATGTTGCTCTTTTGTGTCTGTAAGTCTGTCATTCTGTTGTTCCCCCATTGTTGTCACCCTCTTTCGGTTGTTCTGTCATTAATTTGTCATTTTCTCAGCTGTTGTTGTAATTCCTCTTTTTCTGTTACCTGTCTGTTTGTCTGACTGTCTGTCTGTCTGTCTTGTTCTGTCATTTATTTGTTATTCTGCTAAGAGTGTTGTTTAGAAGTACCTGAGAACAACATTATATTTATAGAAGAGCCAGTCACAGAACTTTAGTTAGTTTGTGAGGTAAACTTGGTTTTAAAGTTATTTCTGTTTGGGTTTTAAAGTTATTTCGAGTAAACTTGGTTTTAAAGTTATTTCTTCTGTTTACATTACATGTTTCCAACCGGAGCTGCCACTGAACTGTGGATTTGATGTCTTACATTACTTTTGAATACAAGTCTGACCTCTTGAAAAAAACCACTGTTATACTATGAAAGTAGCTTCTGTTTTAGTTTTTAAATTGTCATCGGAGGCTGATATGTCGTTCTTAGACTGGTGTTGTGGTGTGCAAAGCCATGAATGTGCAGAGGTTTGTGTGTGCCATATGTCATCACGTCGCTATATCATTGATATTGTGATATTAAAATTTCTCATCATATAAAAATGTACACCAGTATTATTGTGGACTATATGATCTGGCACACTCCTGCAGTTCAGCTACAGGACTGAAGAGCATCTTATGATGCAATAGTAGAAAATAATCAGAACAATGAAAAATAAAACTTTACAATATGGAAACTGTGTACTTAAACTTTCAAAGATTAACCTTAGCCCTCACCTAAAACAACATAATAATAATAACAACTGTGTATTAAATAGGTATGCACTGAAGTGAAAATTCTTGACGTAAAAGAGGAAACCAAGGCCAAAAACCGAAACACTGAAATAAAATATGCCAATTATTAGTACCATTGCATTTATGGCTATGAATGTGTACTAATCTTACTAAAATCAAGGCATTGCAATTGCATAAATTAGTATTAAAGTTTCAAAGAATAAATCAATTACAAATTATGAAAATATTTATTTAGCACATTGCAACACTGGGTTGTCACTACTGGGGATGGAGACTTATTACAGTAAAATGTAGCAATTTTATTTTACCCAATAAATGCATTGATAATATCCACTCATTTCCATATAGTCAATTAAATGAACTTAAACGATTAATAAATGCAACAAATGTTTGGGCCTGAACTACAAAACCAAATTTAAAACAAAATTTGAAACTGTTGTTTTGTGTTCATCTTATGTTTAAAGTTGTTGCATGTCCGCCGGTTCCTGCCTCAAAATGAGCGAGTTTGAGCCACTTGTACATTAAGGTAGCGGTCAGAAAAAACAAAATACCAGCGAAGAAACTCAACACAGAGGAACATAAAAACTGCACTGCCAGCTAGCGTTTCGGAAATGTTATTGCAGAGAAACACAAACAGCATGCAGAAGTATAAATGCACGGCAACGCTCATTGCATGCGCCGTGGGTCACGCCAATCACTCGACACAGAAGTATAAACCAGGCTTTAGTGAAAGGCAAACGCCTGTGTGCTGCACACTCACTACTTCAGCTCTCCGCATCACCGCAGTCTGGATCATTTCCCGTGCGCACTGTAGGCCACGGTTTCTGTTTGCGTCATCACAACATACTGTTTCAGCCATGTTGTTTCGGTGATTAAAAATCTTTTGGTAGCTGAATATTCAGTGCATCCCTAGTATTAAATTTAATATTCAGTAAGCTTCAACCCTTAAATCTTTTTTAATGAAAATACAGTACTATGTCCATCCATAAAAGCAGGTGCAGCGTGCTTACTCACAGACTGACTAGTTGACAAGGTTGCGATTTCATTGTTTCTCTCGTTTCTTGCAGTACAGCTTTTTTTTTTTTTAGAAGCCCAAAGATAATACAATTTAAACTTTCACCCATAGCAGCACGCATTTGTCACACATAGGGCTCTTTTAATGATCTAGACGCAAAAGCATTAAGGGTGTGTTTAAATCCACTTTTGCTATTTTAAGGACGAAAAAATAAGGTTTGCGCCGCAGTGCATGGTCTAACAGGGTTGTGCTTATTCTTTTAATGAGTTATGGGTGTGTTTTGAGCATGACGTGCATTAAACCAATCAGAGACTCATCTCCCATTCCCTTCAAGAGTTAGTAGCGTCACGCCATGGCACATTTGCTATTTACATGACGGATTTTGTAAGTGGAAAATGCTTCACTTGCGAGAAACAGTTAGACAGACCACCTTCAGTGCAAGGATAAAGAATGAGCCTCCTCCATTTGACCTTCTTACTTTCTCTTTCTCTTCACTTTTACTCTTTTACTGTTCTTCACTTTTGTGGATAAGGAAACACACTCTACTTGTGCATTGTACGCACTCCACTGAAGACATCCATTAGCTCACATATTTAATTTAGTTGGTTAAGCGCAAATATTTGTTTCAAAACTATTTCTAAGTTCAGTTCCAATTTCCAGCAAACGAATAAATGAACAATAATAAAGAAGTGTGGTCAAAAAACTGAGTTATATCCAGACACCAGTCCTATGCCCCATATGATCCAAAACCCAACAGGGGGAAAAATCTAAACGTGTTTTTTATTAAAACAAATATAAGTATGCATATTATAAATACTACTACTACTAATAATAAAATTATACAAAAGCAAGTCATGAATAAACTGAAAAAAGCCCCTGAGGTGAAGAAGGCATGGAGGCAGTGGTTTTTATATTTATGTAGAAAATAATAATTTTTGTAACATTTTAATCCTTTAATTTTTTTCATATATAAAGATTTTTGCATATTGCTGTACATCCTGTATGTATATTAATGTATATATATACAATGTGAAAGCGCTGCTTTCAGCTAGTCAATTGCGCAGTCTATTTAAGTTCCTCAAATTAGCAACGCATCAACAATGCACCTTAACACACCTCCATTCTAGACCGGGACACCTATGAGTCCACAAAGCAGGGCAAGTGGATTTGCTATTTAAACAACGTGGCGCAAAACGGAAAAATTAGGGTTGCGTTGGTCTGAAAATAGCAAATACTTCTTGCGCCTTAGTGTTGCATGCTTCTGTTTACAGTGTAGCAAGTTTGCATGACAACGGCATAATGGCGGAGCCATTCCTGAACGCTGCTGTGTTGTGTTTTCAGACAGAAATACACGTTCTAACTCCAGTGACTCCACATCTGGACTGAGGCTCGGGACAGTAGACTGGATTGTAGACAGTGCTGTCTTGTCACTAAAGTTTAATTTGGCTCCGACTGTTTGTCAATTCTTACTGTAGTAAGGGAGATCTGCTTCATTGTTGTCTTTCATTGTGCTGCTTATGCATGAGACGCAGCAGGAGAAGCTACACCCATCATAGCAATAGTGAGCGATCTCTTTGGCTCTGACATGCACGTGGGAACAGTGGGCGGGGAGATGCAGCTAATTTGCATCAAAGGCACAGGCACCAAAACAAAAGCACCTACAAAGTCAAAAAGCTCAAATTTCCAATACACACAAAAGTATAATAGATAATCTGATGGGTATTTTGAGCTGAAACTTTACAGACACATTCTGGAGACACAAAAGACCTATCCTAAATCTTGAAAAAGGGGTATAATAGGTGCCCTTTAAACGGCACACAAACCTAACAAATAATGGAATATACACACACATACACGCTATATTCTAAATAGACCTTGGCTATAAAAATAGCCGGTATATACGAATTGATAACTAAACGTGCTCACTTCAAAGAGCTCAAGTCCACATTGAATACTTTTTCGAACAAGCTTTTATGACAAATATAGTAAAAACTGATGATATACAACAATTTATCTAACGTTAAGCATTTCAATTTTTGTACTGCTTGACTGTGTGAAATAACTTACCTTTTGCGTTTTTCCAGGTTATGAAAACGTAACGTTGGCCCTGAACTTGAGAAAATGGTGTCTGTGGGAGACGTTAACATTATTTGGGCCAGCATGTCAAGAAAATATTGCTTTTAAACTACGAGATTATAAATTGCAAATTACATATTACGTCTACGTTTCCAGTTAATAAGCAGCTTGTCTGTCTGGATGTGTGGAGTCAGGGCTTGTGAAGCAAATGGCTCATGGTTCAATCAACGTCTATATTGAATCCATTTGAATCCATTTGAATCGACTCAGACATGGTGCCAAACAATCTACTCTGTTTTTCAACCTTTCTAAAGCACAGCTACTATCTCAATAAAATCCATGGCTAACATATGTATATGTATATATAATGTTTATGTGTATATATGTATATATGTGTATATATATATATATATGTATATATGTGTATATATATATATATGTATAT
>CAIGQW010054892.1:255310-287366 GCA_903798125.1 Danio choprae
ATATACATATACATATTTATGACTGGACTGAAATGGTGTGTACTCCGGGAAGGCAAAATCTGATATGAAATTAGCAAAACCGTATTTATAATTAAAATAATTTGTGTTGTGTTTTTTATTAGATGCTTAAAAGTTTTTTCCAATGCTCAACAAAATATATTTTGTTGTAATTTTTGTTGCAATTTCCATGTACTTTTGTTTAATTTCTTACAGCATACAACAAATGGTCATGTGCGAGGGGAGGTGACCTCTAGATCTGTGAGGTCGAGTGGCCGAAACAGGAATTCTGGTTCAGGATTGGATGATGTGCACCCTGTTATTGGGAATTACCGGCTTCTAAAAACCATTGGAAAGGGCAACTTTGCCAAGGTCAAACTGGCTCGCCATATTCTAACAGGAAGCGAGGTAAGAAGTCCAAAATCTTATGTATGCATTTGACTGTGTGTGATGTGTATTTTCTGACACACAGTGGGTTATGGGGGATTTCCAGAGACGGACGAGTTTGCTTTTTTCCTCATGTTTCCTTTTGGATTTTTATTTATTTATTTATATTTTTAAGTGCAGCACTTTGAAGTACTCAGTTAAGCAGAAAACATTACAAATATTAAAGGTTCAAGAAATGCCCATTTCAGCAGCGAGTCTTCACACCTCGGATTCGAAAAAACCTAGGAAAAGGGGTGTTGCCAACTGTGTTAAGGTGGGAGTGTCGTGTGTGGTAGGAAGGAAACGTTTGCATAAAAAGCAGAGTTTCATGGCATGCATAAAAACAGTTAATTTGCACACCGGCAATGTAAACCTGCACATATTGTGGAGATGGAAAGTGATTCTGAGAGCTGTGTGGAGGTGGAGGATTCTCCTCACGAGAATTACAGTTTGGTTTATTATAGTGCAGAAACACTGCCATTTGAACCTTTGTACACAAACACGGGTGTTAATGCAGGACGCTTCCAAGTCTCGCAATGGTATTCTTTTCCCAACTGTCACTGTTAAAAATAATTAGATGAATGATACAAAGACTATTTGGCCACAAATTTTCTGTTGCATGTATAAAATGTGGATTATGTTTTATTATATATTTTATCAGTATTGTAGTAATATAATAGTAAACTACTTCGTTCACTTTAAGTTATATCTTTTGAAATTGAAAGAGTACTTTTGATGATAATATTTTACATAGCCATATGCATAGACAAAGTACTTTTAAGCCCAGACTTACCAAATTTACTTAAGGTTACTAACTGTTAGGTAAGAAGGAAGAGTCAGACAAAACCTCATTATACATAATAATGAAGTTACATCTCATTCATAATAGTGTGCAGTGATTGGATTGAATCAGCTCTTTTTCATGATTTAATGCACAGAAACACTGAAAACCCAATGATATCACTGTGTACTGGCGATGTTGCCTCAATATATAAAATTTTTGCTCTAAACAACGCAAGAATAACCAATTTTCACTTGATAGTGAAGTATGGGTGTCCTATTAGGGTTTTATGACCCTTTAAATACAAAACTATGTTAAATGTGTTGAAATTAAAATGATAAAATTATTTTTTTTAAATGAGAATTTTTTAAAATAAAGCAATATGATTTTTTCCAAGAATGCATTAACATTCTTTCTTCAAAAGTGACATAAAGGACATGTCAAAGACAAAAATATATATATTTCATGTAAATGATGAAATTCCTTTTTTTTTCACCAAAGAATTCTATAAAAGAAATGTTTTGCTTAAAGTATATATAAGAAGCATAATGTTTTTTCCAATGCGGCAAATTGGCAAATTTAAATTATTTCTGTAGGGTCAAGTGATAATGAAGACTGAAGTAATGGCTGCTGAAAATCTGTTGATATTACAAGAATAAATCAAATGTCTGTTAAATGTTGTTTATTTTTATATTACTATTATACAATGTTTTTGATCAAATAAATATTCAGTCTTCATGAGTATTATAGAATATGTAAAAACAATTCCAAGCTTTTAATAGTTTGTGCGAGTGTATAATTGAACAATACTTTAGTAACCTTTTTGCTCAATTTAAGTAAATGTTCACTAAATATAATTTTTTTTTTCCTTTCTCAGGTGGCAATAAAAATGATTGATAAAACGCAACTGAATCCAACAAGCCTTCAAAAGGTGAGCTTCACATTTATTATTAAAATGGGCATTTTATGAGTATTGAATGTAAAACGGATTTTTCAGGGTTTGCAATTCTTTGGTGCTGCTAGCTTTATATAATTTTTTTTCCACAGAAAGTTCACATTCTCTTTGTTCGTTACTGTGTATAATATTTTGTTTATGGCTTAGTTGATTGATTGGTGCTGCAGTTCTACGATGATTCATAGGCAATGTTGGCAGTCAACTTCAGTTTTAAATGGAAAGCAGACTTCAGCGCTGATCTTCTGTGCTACCCAGAGCATTTCTCAGAGGCTTGTGTTGTGGAAAAGGAACATCCTTTCTTTCAGCTAGTTTTCTCAGTCACCCATCATCATGAGTCTATTGAAAAAGAAGCTTCAGCAGTAAACTTCACACCTTGAGCACAAATACTGAAGTACACTAGCTGTGCAGCAGTAATCTGCCACAAGCTTTAGGCAACAGTGCCAGTCAAGCCACTCTCCACTGCAAAAAGTTTGCTACACCTGCGCCTTCATAATCTTGTGTTTGGAAAGATTTTTTTTTTGTGAATATGTACAAAGTATGGGGGAATATGGGATCAGTACATGTTGTCATTGGTGCTGATTCAAATAATATAGTATGGATAACTTGCATTTTACATGTTAATGTCATAAAATACAGCGGTAACACTTTAGTTTGTCCCATTTCATGGGTTAAAGGTTTTATGGTCATGGTTTCTGTACAGCTCAGTTTATAAGTTCAGTAAAAAAATAAAATCAAATTAAAGAAAATAAAATTAAAGAAAAAACGTCTGCAAGCAAATGCACAAATTAATACAAAATAGGAAATATGCTTGTATTGATATCAGGGATTTTCCTGCCTCAAAATGGGGCGGAGATGGTATCTTTTGCATAACATTTTTTGCTACTTCAAACAAACTTATTTTACATTACTTTTTGTAAATTTATTGAGTAAAAAATAATCTTTAAAAAAAAAAAGAAAGGCTAATATTAAATGTGATTAAATGCATGACCAGTGCAATGAGCATCACTTGGTCTAGTCATGACTGTCTCCCTGATTTATGTCTAAAGGCAGAGGTTTTGCAAAATTTGTTGGAGTTGCTATACTCGTTGAGTTTTACCATTAAGTCTTAATATGCATTTCGTAACTTTCATTCACCTGCTGAGATAAGGGTACTTCTCAAATCTCCTTCATGAATTCTCTTTACGCTTTGAGGTTTAATGTATAGTTAACAAAAGCTAATGAATTTAGTTTAAACAGGAATCAGGGCATACAGTGTGCACATCTGTTCCCGCATGTGCTCACGCTAAAATGTGGCACACTTTACTTTTATTTTGACGTGAAAGCATCCCCAACTTTAGCACTGTTTGATGGCACATTTACTTGTGGGAAGCCTTATTTCAGCGCATGGACATGCATTCTAACATGCGCTGAGTCAGTTCAGAGATTAATTAAAGAAATGAGGGAAAACGCTAAATGCAATTTTAAAACTTAAATGCAAAACTGAAAAAATGCAATTTCTATATATGTATTCAATGCATTTCTATATTAAATTATTGTGACATCCCTAATTCTTTCAATGGCTCTGTCAGAATATTATATTATCAAGTTACGTGAATACTTTTGTGCACACATAAAACAAAAATTACAACTTTATTGCAAAGTTTCTCTTCCTCAGTGTCAATATATTGCACACATTCACAAGCACTGTGCTCCCCTTGAGTGCCTGTTTGTGACTTCCTCTATTTGACGGATGGAGGATGAGGGTGCTCTCAGATTTCACCATAAATATATTTTTTTTAGTCTATCTATTTGTGGTCTTAGGTGTTTGGAATGACATGTGGGTGAGTAATTAATAACATTTTATTTTAGGGTGAACTAACATTTTAAAGCTTTGATGTCGTCTTGACATCTGTCAGGCTTATTTTTTGTGCTGTTTCGTCCTTTTTTTTTAAACAATGTATTCTTTAAAAGTAATTAAATGCATAGATTTCCAACGACCTATTTTACCTGAAGTAAAATACTCTTACGGGGTTCCATAAGGCAGTGTTTTAGGTCCTATAATATACATCAATGATTTGAAAATGGCCTGTTCAAAAAAGCTGTTGTATATGCAGATGATGCAGTGTCTCATGAAAGGAAGGAATTTATTGAAAATGAATTAAGTAAACCAATTGAAGAAGTCTCTAAATTGTTTTGCCTTAATAAACTGTCCTTACATTTGGGGAAAACTGAATTTATTTTATTTTGTTCAGCTGTGAAACTTAGTCAGGTCAGAGGTAAAAGTAGGGGATCAAATTATTACACCAAAACATGAAGTCAAATATTTGGGTTGCATCTTGGATAGTAATTTGACAGGTGTGAAGATGGCTGTTATAGTCCAATTAAAGCAATTGTTGCAAAATTAAGTTTTTAACAAGACAGGCAGGGAGCTCTTAGATACCCAACTTTTAAAAATATTGGCTAGTGCATTAGTGCAGCCATACTTTGACTATGCTGCAGCCTTTTGGTAGTTCTAAAAAAAATGAAAAATAAATTGCAGATGGCCCAAAATAAGTTGTGTAGAATTGTTATGAAAGTACCTTCACTGACACATTTATATAATGAACATTATATTAAAAGTCATTTTTTAAAAGTTAAAAAAAGGGTAACTTTTTTGAAATTAGTGATGGTGTTTAAGATTTTAAAGTAAATGGTACCAAAATATGTTTTTGATTATTACATTTTAGTTAGTGAGGTACTATGTCATTCTACAAGAGCGCGTAGCAGGGATATTTATCCTTGTAGATTAATGAGAGTAAAACAGGTAGAAATTCCTTTTTTGTACACTAGCTTTGTTGCTTGGAATGTATTGCGTAGGAGTTTTAAAGAGATAAAATTTGAGTGTTTTTAGAAGGGAAATTTAAAAGTGGTTGTTTTACAGTTGAAGTTGAGGATTTTGTTGTGATGAGTTGCTGAGCTGATGATGTTTGCACTTCATTTATGATTTGCCTGTGGCTTTTTTGTGTATTTCATCCTCAACAGTTTTTTTTTAAATATGTATGAATTTGTCTATATAGACTTGTTTGTATATTTTTGTTAAAATTGTCAAATAAAACCAATCAAACAAGCTTTTAACAGTTTTATGAGGCAATAATAAAATTTTTATTAGAACCAAGAAATTAAATAAATAGCCAACATTGCATGAACAATTAACAACATTAACAATAGTACAGCACAACAATAACAATAGCAATACACTGTAAACTAATTTATTGTAATAAATCAATTGTATAATACATGTTTTTATTTAAGTGCACATTTTTTGTCTGGGATAGCATAGTTGAGTTCACTTGGACAGTTGTGAGATTACCTTACTACTAAAGACTAACATTTAGCATATTAACTACAGAATCAGATTTTATATACATATAGTTTTTATATAATACAAAGTATATTTTCACAGTTGTACTTAAGTATATATTTTTAAACTTTATTTAGCAAAAAATAAGATTATTATTTAATCTTAATTGTATTTCAATATATTTTTAGTGTACTCAAGTACTCAAGTTTGGGCTCTTTTAACAATCTAGGCCTAAAGTCTAAAACGCAGGGGGCAAAAGCGTTAAGCGCGTGTCCGAATCCACTTTTGCTATTTTTAGGATGGAAAAATACGCTCTGCGCCGCGGGCAAACCGGGGCAAACACGTCTTGCGCCTTATTGCGCCGTGTGTATGATAGGGCCCATTGTCTTATTTCAAGGCAGTTGATGGTAAAATCTTGAAAGACATCATACAGATTATGAAAACTTCAACCTGCTGCCTTGACACACTTCCCAAATAATTTTTCAAAAATGTATTAAACTGTTTAGAAGTAGATCTCCTAAAAGTGGTAAATGCTTCAATTGTTTCTGGGACTTTTCCAAACTCCCTAAAAACTGTAGTTGTTAGACCCCTCCTAAAAAAAGAGTAATCTGGAAAACACAATGTTGAGCAACTACAGACCAATCTCAAATCTCCCTTTCATTGGCAAAATTATTGAAAATGTTGTTTTTAAACAGTTTAACAAGTTCTTAAGCGCTAAGGGATGTTTAGACAATTTTAAAACTGGTTTCCGACCACATCATAGTACAGAGACAGCCCTCATAAAGATAATCAATGATTTTCATCTAAATACAGATTAACAAACCTGGGAAAAACTGATTTGGGCTTTCTGGGACGGTCATCAAATGGTTCAGATCTTACCTTGAAGTAGGGTTGTCACGGTACCTACATTTCATTATTCGGTTCCAATACCAGTTGTAGGAACACACATTCATTTCTATTGCTTATTGGGTATTCACTGTCACGGGTTCACAAGTAATCATATCTGTTTTCTTTATTCTACCTGGCAATCTGTTTGTTTATAGGAATTGGTGAGTAGTGGACCAACTTTCTGTTGACCGTATTGCAATGGTACGAAGTGTATTGTCTTTATTCAATTCAATTAATATTTGCTTCTATATCATTTTTTACAATGTAGATTGTGTCAAAGCAGCTTTACAAAGATGAAGTTCTAGATTGTATAACTTAGCCACGTTAAAGCAATCTAGTTATGCTCACCTGATTAACATGTTGCTAGTTATGTTGTCATCATGTTAGCTGCATGCTAATTGTGTTAGCATCATACTACCTAAGTGCATAATTTCAGCAACATGCTTATCTGTCAAGCATTATGCAAGCAACATGCTGCTTGGTTGCTTGAAGGGAAAATTTCTCATTGTGTTTATGTTGCTAGGGTTTATAATTGTGATTTGAAATTGTGATCTGGTGCCCAAATATGGGCTCAGACCTCATGTTTATATGACCTTCAATCCAAGGATATACCTTTTAAGGTCTTTGAATGGCAGTTAACAAAGCTTGTTGTTAGGGAGCTTAAAACATTTTGCTGGGGGGTGCCAAGGTGTGTCCAAGAAGATGGTTAAGACTGGTTGGTAGTCAAAAAGCCGTACTTTGTCTTTCTGACATTGCTATGTAATGATAATCATTTTGGCCTGCTGTATAATGGCTAACTGTGAGATTGGTTTGCAAGTGTTGGTCAGCGTCACTACATAATTCCTACAACCTAATTTGTTCAAATTTAATTGTCATTTATTCATTTTTAAAATAAGGAAATTAATGAATTATTTATCTGAGAGAATTTTTAAATAATCTCCATAAAATCTTCTATTTCTCACCCACATAGTACAGTAAAAAATGCAAAATGAATGACAAGGAAATAAACCTGCTTAATTAAAGCGTGAAATTGTGAGGCTTTGGTAAAAGAAACTATAATAATTAAGTGTGTGAAAAATTTGTCACCCGACAAAACAGAACACAAAGCTGCATATATAATTCATGGGCTCAGACACTTTGAATGGAAAAGCATGGTCATGATGTAACATTTTAAATTTAATATATTAAATATGAATTATTACATTGTAAACATTGTTTTAAATGATATGCTGGTATTACCTTATGATATGTGATTACATTATAAGATGCCACAGTGATTTTATAATGTAGTACATTTCTCATACAATAAACTTTTACATTGTGAAAATAAAATTACATTAAACAATATATTACATTATGAGCTCAAGATTTTATAATATTTTTGGGAAAATTATTACATTATGAATTGCTCATTACAATTATAATGTAGTACTTGTTACATTATGTTCAGTTTTTACATTACATGCATTTATTACATGATTAGTTGCTATAGTCATACATGTGAAATGAAAAGGCTGAGAAGAGATATGGGTATTGGATGATCAGGATATTTTAATGGATAATGTTAATCAGCGCTCGCTCTGTGACACACAAGTCGAGGCTGCTTTTCTCATTTTAGCTGGATACTGCATTACATTATATATTAGTTGAAATTGGTTGTAAAATTAAAGTAGACACTCCGCATGCATTTATGCCTTCTATGTATTTAAAATCAAATTTTCTTTGCAGATAAAAGTGTGATTATAAATAAAATTATATGATTGTTAAAAAAATTTTTTTTTTTTATTAATTTAGTAAATGTTCTTGCCACATGGTTGGGTTTTCAGTTGATGATGAAAAGGCAAATTATTGCTTTTAGATTTATTATTCTAGTAATTGTCAGGATCAACAATTATTCCAAGCACCAGAAAGATTCATTTTCAAAGATTTAATGTTCTTGCAACAAGGGAATACAGAAGAAACACAAGAGGTTACACTCTAGTTGCTTAAAGAGGAATCCTTCGAGGCCAGTTTTTATACAGGCATACAAACAGATGAAGCATTGTCTTTAATCATTGGTGTAAACGGTTTATTTTGGTAGAATCATTTACTCAACTCTTTGTCAGCACAATTTACTAGCAACTGGCACATTCCAACCATTCAACTGGTTGAAAACAGTTGAGCATGTGATTATATCAAAAAGCACATACATTTATAATAATAAAGCTAATATTATAGAGCCAATCTAAAATCTTGGTCAGGCGCCACATTGTCTGGTCATTTATGACTGCCTCGAGGGGTTATACCATAGGAGAACCCATTACAGATAACAGAGAGCCAATTGATTTGGGTATTTTTGCTTCTAATTCTGCAGATCTTCTGGGGATCCTTTACCAAATTTGGGCACAATGTAATCAACCAACAATGGTGCTTTACAAGCCTTTCAACAGGAAACCCAACTAATTGCCTCAAAAAACTCTTTTTCATGATTCCTAGGTCACGTGCCCGCCATGTGCTACATGTGTTTTTACATCCGGTTGGATGTACGCTTTTGTAGAGACAAAAGAACTCTGTAATTAATGCATATGAATGAAAGATGATCACTTGAAGCGTTGCCATTAATACAGATGTATCTTTGAATAATATGCCATAGCTTTTCTTGCATATACTGTGTTTATTGCAACCATTGTGTTACGTGGGTTTGTGTTTTTCTTTTGTATTTTGTTTATTTTGTTATGTTTGTGCGCTTGTAAGAGTTAGGTAGAGTTTTGAGAACTGCTTGTCCGGATTAGATGACAACAATGACGTCGTTGGGATTCCCCGTATAAAAAGCTGATGGCAATGGTGGCAATGGGTCTCTCCCTCACTCACTCACTCTCTGGCTGGCGGTGCTCCGCGTATGCCAGGATCGCTCTGCATAGCGCTCTTATTATTGTTGTGTTTTTGTTAATGTTCAATTCCTTTGTATTCCTAATATGTTAACTATTTTGCTTTGTTTGTTTATTTTGATACTTTGTTTATTCTTGGTAGCAGGTAGTGGATATTCATTTTCATAGTCACGTTTTGTTATTTATTTAGTTAAGCGAAAGGAAGCAGTGGTCCGGAAGACTCACCTGTTTTTATTCTTTTCACTGGAGCCATAGGTAAAATCTCTCTTGGAAGAACAGCTATAGTCAGGGAACTTTGTTTAACTGCCTTATTTTTATACATTTATTTGATAATAATCATATGTTTATTTTTTGTCTCTATTTCCTAGTTTGAATTGAGATTAAACATTTATTGACGAGACGTTAATTTGTCATATTCAAGCGTCTGTGTCTTTCATATGTTCGGCTCAAACCTTTATGTTATTAATAGAGCCAGTTTTGGGGTTTTGGGCCAAAATATATTTGGGGGCTCGTCATTTTGAACCTGTTTTGACTTATATACATTTGCTTTGCGTGGCTTTTGTTTGATCTGCCTGCAAAAATTTGTTACTTTGTAACTTTAAGTCGTAGACGTTTGAATTTAGTTGACTACTATCGTGCTTGCTTTTTACCTCTGCGCCTGCCTAAAAAAAAACTAACTGAGTTTACAGCGAATCCTAAACAAGCTGAATTATTTAAGGTAAGCAGAGCTGATCTTAAGAAGATTGCAGCTAATTATAACATCAGGTTTAGAATTACTATGTCTAAACGCAAACTTCAGATATTGCTAGTGGATTCATTGTTTAAGCAGGATATTTTTGGGAAGGAAGAAAAATTAGAAGAATATCCTGAATCTACTGAAGGTGTTTCAGTAGAGAGCAGGAGGTAGATATATTTTTCGCTCTGTTTGAAGAAAATCTGTTTGATTTTTCGCTCTTAATCTGAAATGGCCTAAGAAACACTGCTGCTGCAGGGCGTGTTTGTGGGAAAAGCACAGTAAGTATATTCTAATTTAACTGTTGAAGATTCTTTAGATTATGAGCAGGTAAAGAGTGCTGTTCTTAGAGTTTATGAGTTGGTCCCTGAGGCTTAACGACAAAATTTTCGCAATCATAAGAAAACAGATGTTGAAACTTACGTGGAATTTATTCGTGAAAAGGAGTCAATGTTTAATCGCTGGTGCACTTCTATGAAAGTGAAGACTTTTGAAGAACTTCGTGAACTCATTCTTTTAGAAGAATTTAAGTACTGTCTTCCAGAACGTGTTGTAACCTATCTCAACGAACAAAAGGTTTCTAAAATTCCGCTGCTGCTGCTTTGGCAGACGAATACGTTCTTACTCATAAGAATGTTTTTAGTTCACAGTAATCACAGTAAACGTTGATCTCCAAGGCGTAATTTTGAGGTTGCCTTGTCCATAGATAAATCAGTGGAAAGTTCCAGATCAGTTTTCTCACCAGTTTGTTTCTATTGTAAGAAACATGGACACATTGTTTCTGAGTGCAATGTGCTCAAAAAGAAAAAGTGTGTCCTAAAACCAGTCGGTTTGTTTATGTCCTCGTCGCAGATAGAAGGACTTGATATGTTTGCTTCAAAAGCTGACACAAATGAAGAACAGGGGTATGTGGCATTTATTTTGGATAGATTTGTGTCTTTGGTGGGTAATTCTAACAGTCGAATATCAGTTACAATCATTGTGGGTGTGGGACCATGTCTTCCTTTACGAGATGTCACTTTTATTTTAGGGAATGACTTAGCACGAGGAAATGTTTTTGCCAGCCCTGAGGTGACTGATGTACCACTTCCTTGTACGACGCCTGATGAACTAAAACAGAAATACCCAGAGGTATTTCCCTCGTGTGCTGTTACTTGCGGTATGGCTCAGAGACAGAAAGAGGAGAATCTCCAGTTAGAAGGTGAATGGGATTTGAAAAATTTGTTCCACTCTGCTTCACATTCTTTGAAAGGTAAGCGTTCAAATACTAATAACAGTTTAGACATCGCTGTTAAAGTTAATGAACATGCTGAGTTTGCTAAATTGTCTCTTTCACGCGAGCAGCTTATTAGTAAACAGAGGAAAGATGTAACTATGGCGACCCTCTTTGAGGCTGTGGTTCCTTTTGAGGAACTTGATGATGTATCTCAAGGATACTTTGTGAATGATGGTGTGTTAATGAGGAAGTGGAGACCATCCACTGCAACTGCAAAAGATGAGTGAGAGATCGTTATGCAGATAGTAGTGCCTTCCTCTTACCGACCTGAAATTCTTAGTCTCGCGCATGACAACCCTTTTGCTAGACATTTAGGGGTTAATAAAACGTATGATCGCGTACTTCGAATTTTTTTTGGCCGGGCTTAGAGCGCGACGTTTCAAATCATTGCAGAAGCTGTCACATGTGTCAAGTGGCTGGTAAGCTGAATCAAAGCATTTTACCAGCACCCTTATGTCCTATTCCAGCCTTTTCGGAACCTTTTGAGCGAGTAATGGTGGATATCGTAGGCCCTTTTCCACAAATGAAATCTGGCAATCAATATTTGCTTACAATTATGTGTACGTCAACGCGTTTTCCAGAGGCGATCCCTCTGCGTAAAATTACCGCTCCTGTTATTGTGAAGGCATTGGTCAAATTCTTTCACTGTTTGGTCTTCCGCGCACTGTACAATCTGACCAAGGAACTAATTTTATGTCACGTGTTTTTAAACAGGCGTTGAACCAACTGCACATCCAACACTCCACTTCAAGCTGTTATCACCCTGAAAGCCAAGGAGCACTGAAAAGGTTCCATCAGACACTAAAATCGATGCTGCGTGCTTTTTGTCTGGAGTTCCAAAAAGATTGGGATGATGGGGTGTCAATGGTTTTATTTGCAGCTAGGGGAGGTAGTGCAGGAATCGCTGGGTTTTAGTCCAGCTGATCATGTTTTTGGACATTCAGTCCGTGGCCCATTAAAGCTAATTAAAGATCATTGGTCTAGTGACCCAAGTCCAGAAAATATTCTTGACTATGTTTCAGAGTTCCGTTCTAAGTTGCACCGTGCATGCGAGCCAAAGAGAATATGAAATGTCTCAGCAGAAAATTAAAAGGCGTTTTGACCATGCTAAACTTTGCAGTTTTGTTCCAGGTGATAAGGTACTCGTTCTGTTGCCAGTATTGGGGTCTGCATTGCAGGCTCGCTATTATGGCCCGTATGTGGTAAAAGAAAAGGTGAGTGAACTTGACTACGTAATTGCTACCTCAGACAGAAAGAAAAAAACTCTGCTGTGTCATATTAACATGCTTAAGCCTTATTTTGAACGATCATCAGATGTGTCTGGGCAGAATGTTGCTGTTTTAATTGTGTTGCCCACAGAGATGCTGCTGACTGATGAGGCGATGTCCGGTGCTGTTTTACATGATCACCGAGCGCTGTCCAGTGCTGAACTATTGATTTGTCCTTTGGATCCCATTGTTGCCGAAGGAGTGTAGTCAGAGGAGGAAGACGTTGAGTTTCCTTCTCCTGAATTAGTGGTAGGAAGACTGAAAAAATCTGAGATTGTCCGAAACCTTAACTCTCATCTTTCTTACTTGAAAGTTGCTGAATGATCGGATGTGACTTGTCTTATTGAAAATCATGTTGATTTATTCTCGGATGTTCCTACGCATATGACCTAGATTGAACATGATATTAATGTGGGTGATTAGTTGCCAATAAAACAGCTTGCTTATCGGGTAAGTCCAAAAAAAAGAGAGCAAATGCAAAAAGGTAAATTTCATGCTTGAAAATAACATCGCTGAACCAAGCTTTAGTTCATGGAGTTCACCCTGTTTGCTTCTAAAAAAATCCGACAACACATTTTGATTCTGCACTGATTTTAGACATGTAAACTCTCTAACTAAACCTGATAGTTATCCGCTACCTCGGATGGAGGATTGCGTTGATCACGTTGGAAACAAAGTTTTTGTTATTAAAATTTGATCTGCTCAGGGGATACTGGCAGGTCCGTTTGAGTGACCGTACTAAAGAAATATTCGCGTTTGTTACACCAGATAGTTTTCTAAATTACACCGTAATGGCTTTCGGCCTTCGAAACGCGCCGGCCACTTTCCAATGACTAGTAAACCGTGTAATTGAGGGCTTGCCGAACATCGAAGCATATTTGGATGACTTGGTTATTTATAGCAAGTCTTGGTCTGAGCATGTAGAGCAATTAGAGACATTATTCAATCGTTTATCTAGTGCCGATCTCTCAGTTAACTTGGTAAAATGAATTCGGTCGAGCAACTGTGACTTATCTTGGGAAAGTTGTGGATGGTGGACAAGTCTGACCGGTTGAGTCTAAGGTGGAGGCAATCAATTGTTTTCCAGTGCCCACTACACGCCGTGACCTCCGCAGGATCGCTCCGCATAGCGCTCTTATTATTGTTGTGTTTTTGTTAACGTTCGATTCCTTTGTATTCGTAATATGTTATCTATTTTGCTTTGTTTGTTTATTTTGATACTTTGTTTATTCTTGGTAGCAGGTAGTGGATATTCATTTTCATAGTCACGTTTTGTTATTCATTTAGTTAAGCGAAAGGAAGCAGTGGTCCGGAAGACTCACCTGTTTTTATTCTTTTCACGGGAGCCATAGGTAAGATCTCTTCTGGAAGAACAGCTATAGTCAGGGAACTGTTTTGTTTATCTGCCCTACCTGTCTACATTTATTTGTTAATAATCATATATTTATTTTTTTGTCTCTATTTCCTAGTTTGAATTGAGATTAAACATTTATTGACGAGATGTCAATTTGTCATATTCAAGCGTCTGTGTCTTTCATATGTTCGGCTCAAACCTTTATGTTATTAATAGAGCCAGTTTTGGGGTTTTGGACAGTAACACATTGTAACCCATGTTAATCAATGTGTTTTAATTCGTATAGCAGATGAAACTTTCTGTATGTGTCTGAAATGTATGATGTCTGGTACTAAACTAAAGCTAGTGACATTTGCAATACACTAGGGTAAATGAAAAACTAGTATCACGATCAGTATTCGTCTTGTAACATTTGATGAAAGATAGTGTTTCACATGAGGAATCAAACTCCTTTCTGCAAATTGAACTTAAAAAAAAAAATCATGTAATTTTTGGTATTTAATTAAAAAAATTTCAGCAATTTCACTTTCATTCAGCAATATTTCATGCCCCATGACTACTGGATTTGACTGGACAAGCTGGATGTGAGTCTAAAGTAAGGACTGATAGGAGAGAGTTGTTTAAATGTAATTTGATACTGCATGCGAATGAAAAAAAAAAATGTCCTGGACCGTGTGTGCGTGCATTTAGACATTTTAGACAACATTTAGAACCTTTTCAGAATTTTTTTTCCCTATTGTGTGTGGAGACACGTGACCCAGCTGATTTATACTTCTGCTTCGAGCGTACGCATATTGTTGCACGTCTGCCAGTTCCCGCCTCTAAATGAGCTAGTTTTAGCTTCTTGTATATTAAGGTAGCATTCAGAAAAAAACAAAACACCCACGAAGAAAGTCAACACAGAGGAACATAAAAACAATTCGGAAGTATCACAGATCAACACAAACAACAAAACGCAACAAAACGTATATTGCACGGCTACAAGCAAGGAAGGTGCTGTGGGTCACTGTGATCACTTGACGCAGAAGTATAAATCAGCCTTTAAAGGCTGAGGCTGATTTATATATCTGCGGCCAAAAATCTCTCACTTTTTTTTTATTCAAAAATCTCTCACTTGTAATATGTGAGCATATTAACTGTACAAAACTTGTCAGTGAACTATGAGGGCAAAAAAATCAAATATATAAATAAAATAATTGCTCATTAATTGTAATCGAGTCAAAGCGTTCAATTAATCAAGATTTTGCCCAGCCCTATCTGTGGTCCTTTACTGACTCGGTAGGTGCAGATAAAAGTGTCAAACAGCCATGTGTATTTCTATGGCTTATCCTGTTGCAAAATGCATCCAGAAATCCTACACGATGGTATTAGTTTGATTAAGATGTTTATATACCAGTACTGCACCAAAATAGGAATACTCCACGTGTCTTAATTCTGTTTGTTTACGACCATTATGACTTTAAGCATATCTGAAGTGCTATTCCATTGCATGGTTACAATCCATAATGTGTGTGGCAGTAGTAGCCTTTGTTGGAAACAGCATTCGCTGAACTCCAATAAAAAAAAAAAAAGCAGTTACTTTACACCCACATAGGCTATTTTATATACAAATCTAAAATGCTTTGGCATTCAAGTTTGCTTTGAACTTGAAAGAAAGAGAGGAGCAGATTTTACCTGTCAGTGGGTGCACGTGCCTCCTGAATAGCACAAAAGCAAGAAAAATTGTGGATTGCTGTCTTTTTTTTAATTTACTTTAACCCATTGAAATGAACAGTGTATAATAAATAAAATTATTGTTAAAAATTTTATTATTTATTGTTTGTCACTATTTATGTGATTTGGGTAAATGTGTTTCAATTTAGTTACCACTGCAAGTATATTGCGCATATATATATATATATATATAATGGAAATAGCATATATTGAAATTAATTAAATGATTTTATCTAACAGTAATATTAGTGTGTGTTATTTATTAACTTTTTAATTGTTCATCTTTAGTTTTTCTTTTTAATGTATCAATTTTATCTGCTTCTATAATTTTTGTCATGGTCTGGTTGCCTTTATTTCAGTTTTAGTTTTAGTGATTTTTGTTTTTATGTCTTTGAGTTAGAGCAATTTATTCACTTTTTAAGTTTCAGTTAGCAAAAGGTTTTTTTAATTGTTTTTATTTTAATGTACCTTTCTGAATAGTGCGATAAAGCAGAATAATATTACTAACATTTCCTCTGGCATTGAAGCAGTGGTGCATGCAGCAATGTCGTAAAGTATTCCATGTTATGTTTTTCCACCACATGTCCTCATGGTTATTCATATGTGATGCTGCAAGTTGGAGATTATGTAATTGGTCGTGGGTGTTTGAGCTCCACACTTGGTTCGGTCCCTCCACTGAAGTGATATGTTCTGCTGTGGACTGGTGTCTTTTAGTCATTAGTCGTGTTAAGATGGTGCACCAAAGAGAATGCAGAGTATGAGAGCTGAGAACGAAAAACTAAGAAAATCAAGATGATTACACCTAATCTTGATGGTTTTTGGGTCTCGTCTACCAAATTTGATCTTTATTTTGTATTTCCTATTGGATTTAAGTCAGATCATTGGCTGGGAGGTTCTACAGCTTGATTTTCCTTCTCTGAAACAATTTTAGTTTCCTTGACTGTACTTTTTGAATCATTGTCTTGCTGAAATGTCCACCCTGGTTTCATCTTTATCATCCTGCTAATGTAGTTGTTGGACTGAAGCAGCTAATATTAATTTACAATGACGAAGGGCAGATGGTTGCTTTGTAACTACTGAGAAATTTCAGCTGCTCTCTGGGCTTTTGCTGCCTTTCTACACCCCCCTTTCTTCATATGTACAATACTTTTTCCTTGTGTCATTTCATTTTATTACAAATACCATTAAACTAATTAGTTTTGCTTTCTTTGCATATATGGATTTTTTTGGTTGTTACTAACATCCGGTATAAATTTCAAGTCAACAGCACCTTTAGAAATATTTTTTTTGAGAAAAATGGTGACGTGTTCAATACTTATTTTCTCCACTGTATATTCTTTCATTCATTCATTGATTTTCTTTTCGGCTTAGTCCCTTTATTAATCTGGGGTTGCCACAGGGGAATGAACCGCCAACTTATCCAGCATATGTTTTACACAGCGGATGCCCTTCCAGCTGTAACCCATCACTGGGAAACATCCATACACACTCATACACTACGGACAATTTAGCTTACCCAATTCACCTATACTGCATGTTTTTGGACTTGAGGGGGAAACGAGAGCACCTGGAGAAAACCCACGCGAACACGGGGAGAACATGCAAACACACAGAAATGCCAACTGACCCAGCCGAGGCTCGAACCAGCTTGCTGTGAGGCGAGAGTGCTACCCACTGCGCCACCGTGCTGCCCTCCACTGTATATGTAAAATACAAATCAGAGATTAATCTGAAATTCTATATATAAATAAAAGCATGTTAAGAATACTGAGGAACTATTTTGTGTTTTATAGTTCTTTTATATTTAATGTTTTCCAAAAGCATTTTTTCTATTTTAAATAATAGATAAATGTCTTTTTATGAAGAAGTTGATTGACATTTTGACAGTGCCTCTGTAATCATGACAAATTACAGAGTGCAAACAGGATTGCATCATCTGTGTTAAAAAAATCAATAGAGACCTGGCCTGCCTCTAACATTTGTAACGATCCCAGAGAAGATCGCCTCACACGTCATTCAAATCACATGAATGAAAGCATCATGCTTTATCATGCATCACTGTAAAAAAATTGCTTCCCAAACTCAACTTTTTCTCACAAATAATCACATTTAAATTTTTCAATTGGCCCAAATGGAATTTGGCAAACTATATATTTTTTTCAATTGTAGCAATAACCTGTTAACATTGAGACATAATTAATTATTGAGAAATAATTTGTTGAGCCAATTGAAAAACCATCAAGTCTGCCCAATTATGTTATTAGACCAATTTAATGTTTTAACTTTACATACTGTCAGAATGCTATGAAGTAAATTGCATTTTCACATGTAAAATGTAAGTCATTGTGGCCAGGCACCTGTTTGTTTATCAATTCTTCAAAATATTTTGTGTTCAACAAAAGAAAGAATCGTCTACAAGTTTGAACTAGATGTAAAATAAAGGAGGTCAGAAGAAGTTTTGTTTTACACAAAGCTGAAAATTCTGAAACCTTACTCTCCCTTCCCTGGTTTTAAACCTGTTTATCTTTCTTTCTCCTGTTGAACACAAAAGAAGATATTTTGAAGAAAGCCGGAAACCTGTAACCATTGACTTTCATAATAGGAAAAACAGATACTATGAAAGTTAATCAGTCCCTCCAGGATTTCACGGGACTTTTTTCTGAATTTTGTGGCCTAAAATGATTTTGCTGCATATTTGCGGCATTATTTTGTGTTGATTTGCTGTAAAAAAATATACCACATTGGGTTCTGTAACTTTTAAAATCACACTGAAAATGTAAGGATATTGTACAGTTTATTGTATCCATATCTGTATAAATTGTGTGTGCACAACAGCTCAAATATCAAAATCCACTAAATCATTGCACAGGTATACTCTTATGAAGGCCATCCCAGTAAAAAAAAAAAAAGATAAAAAAATGTTGTTTCAAAATTATTCGCCCTCTCTGAATTTTTTTTTTTTCCTTTTTAAATATTTCCCAAATGATGTTTAACAGAGCAAGGGATTTTTCACAGTATGTCCTATAATATGTTTTCCTCTGGAGAAAATTAAAATTCTTTGTTTTATTTCGGCTAGAATAAAAGGTTTATTTTTTTAAAATCA
The DNA here is from genome assembly GCA_903798125.1 of Danio choprae. Classification (NCBI taxonomy): domain Eukaryota; kingdom Metazoa; phylum Chordata; class Actinopteri; order Cypriniformes; family Danionidae; genus Danio; species Danio choprae. The sequence goes on from CAIGQW010054892.1 coordinate 273,991, forward strand.
TTTTAAGGTTAATATTATTAGCACCCTTAAACAATTTTATTTTTTCAATTTTTCTCTAACTTGCCTAATTAACCTAGTTAAGCCTTTAAATGTCACTTTAGGCCAAATACTAGTGTCTTGAAAAATATCTAGTAAAATATGTACTGTCATCATTGCAAAGAGAAAAAAAATCTGTTATTTTTTCAGGAGGGCTAATAATTCTGACTTCAGCTGTATATAGGTACGTAAATAGAAATACAAGGATCTGTGAAACAGCTGTGAATCAGGTGTGCGCTACAGATGCTGCTGATGTGTAAGCCGCCTTGCTGCTTCTGCTCATGCGCTGCACACACACACACACACACACACACACACACAGCACTGTGAAAGAGGCATGACACAATGCCAGTGTTATGTGCTGTGCCCGCAACAAGTCTTTATTTAACTAATTTCACTCACCTCAAATCATTTTCACAATTACTTTCGCAGTAATTTTTGTGAGTGAATGCGACTTTGTAAGTTTACTCATATTTAACATGCGGTGTCTTCCTAATCTGCTTAAATGCTGAGTTACAGACCAGCGTAAAGGTATATATTGCCACCTACAATCATGATGTGTGTAAAATCATGGCTTAGCGAGGGTTGTTTGCATCCACTTGGCTTTGTTTGGGTGAATCTGTGTCGTGATGACGTCATAGAATGAATCTAGCTCTAGAATTTGTGGGAAATTCACAGAATTCTAGAAAAAATGCGATATCTGCAAAATGTTTGCAGTTTGCTTGATTTTACGATGAATTCAGCAATTTTCTGCTTTTTCAAAATATCTTCTTTTGTGTTCTACAGAAAACAGAACTTAAGTGAGTGGTTGGAAACCACATGAGGCTGAAAAAATAGTGAGGGCATTTTCATTTTTGGGTAAACTATCCCTTTAAGAACCACTACAAATCAATGTTTAATATTTTCTATCTGTAAGGCGGAGTTGTGTTGTACGTAATATCTCATTTCATAGTAAATATGTAAGGCTACAGTAGAACCGATAACTGATAACATATAACAAAGTGAATTTGAGAAACGCCCCAGAGGTTAACAGTCAGCATTACACCGAGTCACGGCACATGGCAGCTCTCAATATAACAAACACACAAGTTACATCTTAGAGCTAGCAGAATTTGAGACTGATATGCAATTAGGGTTGGGCGATTTTGACCAATTTGGCATCATACGATGTCTAATGTGAAACATTGCAATGGACAATGGCATCGTCGTCGTAGGTGGCGGTGAATTAATTATTTATGAATAATTAATTAATTAATAACAAATGAATTATTTGTAGCCTACCGTTTCAACTACCTGACCTGCATGGTCTTTGTTTTACCCATAGCCAAATCATAAATATATAAAGAGTTGTTACACACAAATTACCACCTGTCAATCACTTTTTCCGCGGGATTCTGGCATGAATAGGCAGTGATCGGTGTTGTTTATAATGGTGTTGACAAACTTGGTTGGTAAAAAAGGTGCACAACCAACAGGAACCAACCAACAGTATCTGAGGTTTTCGCTAAAATTGCTAAATACAAGCGTGCAAGTGAAAGATTGAAGCAGTGTCCTGACGCTGTGACACGTTACCTTATAGATTCAAAAGACTGAAGAGTCTTTAGATAGAGACTAAATGAATTAAATATCACGTTTAACAACTATAGTGAGACGCGATCTAGCGGTACATCCTTGATAAACTGTTGGACATGCACTGCTCTCTGGGGTTTTGTGTTCCGCTGACTGCCTGGAGGCCAGGCGTGCTCATATGCTAGAGCGCATGACAGTGTGTGTGTGTTTTTGTGTGTGTGGTCACGTGATTTGCGTTTTCACCGGTATAGTGTGGAAAGAGGGCTTTTCAGAAATGCTAGATGAAACGACAGTGTAGACGTGGATCATTTACGTTCTAAAATGCCATTTTAAAACTAAGACATATTAGCATAAACGGGGCCTAAGTGTGTATTTTTCGCAAGCGGGTTGCTGCTATGCGGCGGGGGTGGGACGGAGGATCGCAATGCAGGCTCAGCATTGTGATGTCTATCGGCCATCGGCAATGGACGATGGCATCATCTATTGACCCAACCCTATATGTAATAATCATATAATTAATCCTTAAAAAGGTACTTGCTGTGAAAGTCATTGCTTTTGTTTTTGTGCATCGCCCAGCAATGGTGGCCTCACGTTACGGTTACACTGAAAGAAAGACAAAAGAAACATGTTATAGCAGATACGTTTTTCTTCCATCATAAAATCGTAATTTAATTACAATAAATAGTAACTCTACCAGGAGAGATCAGTATGGTCAAAACTATAGGTTAGATGTCAATATTACAGGTGCTTAATGTATGTAATTAACATTACTGTGTCCAACATTATGTCAGAGGTGGCAGGCCCATGCTGTTTGTTTTTATGTTGAAATTACTGAGACTTACACTTGGTTAAACTTAAACATGATTCGATAAATACAGAATTCAGTACTCACAATAACTTTGAAGGAAAATCCATCCGAATATGATGTTTTGTCAGATATCTGCCATTGCTGCGCTGGAATTTGAATATGTGCCAGGCACGGCGCAAACCAACAGCTCTCTACACACGTTTTTTGCTCTATGGTTTGTTGGCCAAACACTGATATTTCACTTCTGTTTGATAAATTGGCTGAGCACAATTTAATATGTTTTGTTAAATATATAATCCGCTAAAGTTAATAAAGTGGATTTCTTTTTCACCATGCTTCACTGTTGGGACTGTATGGGACGGGAGGAGCAGTTCCTGGTTTTCTCCACACATACCACTTAGAATTAAGGCCAAAAAGTTCTATCTTGGCCTCATCAGACCAGAGAATCATTGGGGTGTTTTTAGCAAACTTCATGCAGGCTTCTTATGTGTCTTGCACTAAGGAGAGGTTTTCGTCAGGCCACTCTGCCATAAAGCCTTGACTGGTGGAGGGCTGTAGTGATGGTTGACTTTCTACAACTTTCTCCCGTCTCCGGACTGCATCTCTGGAGCTCAGCCACAGTGATCTTTGGGTCCTTCTTTACCTCTCTCACCAAGGCTCTTCTCCCCCGATAGCTCAGTTTGGCTGGACGACCAGCTCTAGGAAGAGTTCTGGTCTTTCCAAACATCTTCCATTTAAGGATTATGGAGGCCACTGTGCTCTTAGGAACCTCAAGTGCAGCAGAATGGTTTTTGTAATCTTGGCCAGATCTCTGCCTTGCCACAATTTTGTCTCTGAGCTCTTCAGGCAGTTCCCTTGACCTCATGATTCTCATTTGCTCTGACATGCATTGTGAGCTGTAAGGTCTTATATATATATATATATATACAGATGTGTGGCTTTCCTAATCAAGTTCAATCAGTATAATCAAACACAGCTGGACTTAAATGAAGGTGTAAACCATCTCAAGGGTGATCAGAAGAAATGGACAGCTCCTGAGTTAATATATACGAGTGTCACAGCAAAGGGTCTGAATACTTATGACCATGTGATATTTCAGTTTTTCTTTTTTAATAAATGTGCAAAAATGTCAACAATTCTGTGTTTTTCTGTCAATATGGGGTGCTGTGTGTACATTGGGGAAAAAGATGAACTTGATGATTTTAGCTAATGGCTGCAATATAACAAAGAGTGAAAAATTTAAAGAGGTCTGAATACTTTCCGTACCCACTGTATATATAAACATACTCAAAAATATGGGCCAAACTAAAAGATTTATCTGCTTTTTTGACTCGCATGCTGGAAAACATGACTTTTATTTTTAATGCACATGCTGGATTTATTCTGTAAATGTGCTTTTATATTTTTTCATGCACATTTTTTCTTATCAAATAAATATATGCCTGTTTTTTCCAACATTACATTAAATTATGCCAAATTTTCATTTTTGGGTGAACCATGACGTTTAATGACTATCGAGCATGAGAATTTGTGTAAATTCTCCAATTGTTGTTGCTTGTGAGTTCTGCAATCTTTTGCTGTTTCATAGTTGTCTCAGAAAGTACTGTGGTGAGAAATGCATTAAGTTGCTGTACCACCAAAAGTGTTTTCCTGTTGTCCAAAATCACAACTTGTTTCTCACATCCTCTTCAAAGCTACTCCTACACTTGTGAGAGCATGATGTGGAAAGCAAAACGTGCTTACAGGGACACAGCCTGTCTAATGCCTACTATAGTGCTATTAAAGATGCATGACTCTTTTATGCAGAAGAGAGCAGAAGAGATCCCTTTTTTTGAGAGATCAATAATGAATAGCACTTAATGCTTGTTTCCACTAAGAAAGGAAACTGCTCACTGTGTTAATTCTGAATGATTGTTAAAATCTTTTGTGAAGCATTTCTTTGTGACACATTATCATAATGCTTATTTTGAATTCTCTTTTCTTTAACAGCTTACCAGAGAAGTCACAATCATGAAGAATTTAAACCACCCCAATATTGGTAAGCATGTTTACTTGTCCACAGCCATATCACCCTGCAGCTCAAGACTGTTTGCTCACTAAAGCTGAGCAGTTTTTTTTTTCTATTTTGAAGACATTATAGATGTCTGTCAGCCTGTTCTTGTGGGCAAGACTGAGCACCTGACAGATAAAATATTAAACTTTATAGTTTTTGCTTTTTTAAACTGTCTATTGTGGCAAGCTAAATGTAGTTTTAATTTAGAAAATTCTTTATATACGCAGGTGCAGGAGTTGTTTTATGTTTTACATGTGCAATTTAAAAAGATACTCATGCCTGAATGTCTTTTTGCTATGTGTGAATGCTATGTGGAAACTTCCACTATGGGGATTTCGTCAGAAGCCAATCATCTAAAAGAGTAATAAAACGGGCCAATGAAATGCCAAAGAGTTGGTGAAGTCAGCGGGCACAGCTGGCAGCAATCACAATCAATTGTGTATAAAGATGCCACCTGTGCACAGCAAAGACACCTTTTCTAGCTGAAGAGCCGAAATACAGCTGTCAGCTAAGGCACAACCGCTGTGGCGAAGGAACATAGCATTTCCATTCCCCCCCTCGGGGAACGAGGGTTTCGTTCCCCAGCGGGAGGGGAACTTCAATGCTATGTGGAAACTTCCACTTTGGGGAAATATATGGAAAACGCCACAGCGATTAAACCTTACCACGTCACTGGTGAGAGGTTTGCGAGGCTTCGGCGTGAGCGCACCATCATCACCAGAGCTGCAGCCCTTCAACGTGACCCCTGGCCCTAACTTATCTGACTTACCTGTGAAGCACTTAAAGGCTTATTTATATTTTTCAGGGAGTCATAAAAATACACCTAGTTAAGTTCTAGGAATTTTAAAGTACGACAGTACGTTGGGAAAGCACGCAGTCCCGATAGGGAGGACGCTGTGGAGGCCGCCTGCTGCCCAATGGGGAGACCTGGTGGTATGAACACATATGAACTAACCTTGAGAAGGGGGAGTACACATATGAAGGATGGTAAGCGGGGAGGGAAAACACGGGCCCGCCTAAGAGGAGGAACTATGCCGTGGCTGAATGAAGCATATGGGATCGCCAGTGGGGATCGCACATAGCAGGCACCTATACCCAGAACGTGGGCTGACCAAGTGGGCATGCCAACAACGTAATTGGCCAGGCACCTGACTTCTCCGCTAAGTCAGATGCTGGGGGCCTCGGAGGAACTCTGTAGAGTTCGCCAAATGGGGAATTTAACTGAACAGAGTGAAAAAAGCGCACGTATCTCTGTGCACGTATCAAAGGCGCAGCAAGCGTGTTTCAACACCGTACCGAATTTCCTCATTCACTGGCTTTATCAAGCACAGCAAGGAAATTCAGCTCCACTCAAAGATATAGACTCTTACGAATGTATTCGGCGTCGCCCAGCCCGAAGCGAGGGAGATATGACATCCACTATCCAGTGGGCCAACCTCAGAATAGATACGGCTCTTCCCCTCTGCAGATCATAACAGAAAATTCATAAGCTCTATGGCAGTCACATCGCGCAGAGCGCAACCGGAACACAGCAAGAAAATGGGCTGGGTCTGCCTCCATGGGCAGCACTTGCAGGTTCACTATGTAGTCTAAAAGAAGCGCTGTAGGAACCTCAGGCACCTAGGTGGGCCGGGGTCTCAGGAAAACGTGAGAGTGGGCCGGCCCGAATGCTGGCACACTTCGCTGACCGAAAATGCCTCCAGATACCCGACCCTCTTGACTGATGCCAACGCAACCAGCAGAGCTGTCTACCTGGACAGAAATCTTAAAGATACTGAGTCGAATGGATCGAGCTCTGCTTAGAGAAGTGGGTATGAGAGGGGGACAGAATTTAATTAATTATCCAGTGTCTCGCGCCTCTGGGAACTGGTGATGAGGCGATGCTTTCACATCGCGCCGTCATCCACGCGTCCTTAGAGCGGGGGATGATCATAACGCCAACCCCTCAGAGCGGAGGTGATAGCCTTAGCTCCAGCCAGCTGAAGGAGGATAGCATCACACTGATCTGGCATGTCCGGGGTCCTTCTCGGAGAGAAGTACACCACACAGCGAATAGACTCCACTTCGGGACATAGGCATGCCTTGTAGAGGGTGCTCTAGCCTGAGTGACGGTGTTAACCACTGAACTGGTAGGTCACCTAAGTCCTCCGCCCTCCATCTATGGACCACACGGAGGTTCCAGAGATCTGGGCGCGGGTGCCAGATGGTCCCTGTCCCAAAGACGAAGGTGCTTCTTCAAAGGGATATGCCAGGGAGGGGCCATCACGAGGAGAGAGCTGAAATACAGGTCCGATTGACCCAGAGAGGCTCAATAACAGACCTGCTCCTCATCCTCCCTGACTTTACACAGTATCTGTGCGAGTAGGCTCACTGGAAAAAATGCGTATTCGCATGTCCCAGGGCCAGCTGTGTAGCCAGCGCATTCCACAACGCACCCATAACAGCTGGACAGCCAGGGGTGGATCCTCCATTCTCCCGGGCATGGAACTGCCATGAGAGCGCATCGGCTGCACGGTTGAGTTCGCTGGGGAAAGAATGGCACACAGCAATTTCCGCAGCGTATGACTCCAGAGGAGCAGACGGCGAGCGAGCTGAGACATGCTGTGAGAGCGGATACCCCCCGTACGGTTGATATACGCCATCGCCGCCGTGCTGTCCATCCTGACCAGCACGTGTTTTACCTCTAGCACCAGAAAAAAATGGCGCAGCGCGAGATACACTGCCAACAGCTTCAGCCAATTAATATGCCAATGCAACAGAGTTCCTTCTACGGACCTGCAGCTGCATGCTCGCAACACACGACCCCCCAACACGTACTGGAAGCATCCGTCGAAACAACGATATGCCTGGACACTTGTTCTAGAGGCCCACAGGCCTGTAAAATGCAGGGTCCGTCCAGAGGCTGAGGGACACAGCAGAGACAGTCATCTGGTGCGTGCCCGCATGCCATGCCCGTCTGGGGAACCGATCGTGAAGCCAATGCTGAAGCGGTCTCATATGGAGCATCCCGAGCGGCATGACAGCGGCTGCGGATGCCATATGTCCAGGAGCCTCTGAATAATCTCAGTGGGACCACAGTTTTCCTGTTGCTCTCTCAGACAGGTCAGCATCAGCTCGTCGCGCTCTCGTGGGAGGTGCGCTGTCATGGTTATCGAGTTCAGCTCCAACCTGAGAAAAGAGATGCTCTGCACGGGGGTGAGCCCGCTCTTTTCTCGGTTGACCCGAAACCCTATTAGGTCGAGGTGCCGAAGGACCCAGTAGCTGTGCATAGTCCCTGGATCAAAAAATGCGCAGAATTTAGGATTAGTCATAACCCACCGCTCTTTTAGGGTACGATGAAGTACAGACTAAAAAGCCCATACCTCATCTCAGCTGGAGGGACCGGCTCGATTGCGTCCTTCGCCAGGAGGACAGCAATCTCCTCTCGCAAAACGTGAGTCACTCGTCCCGAGGAAGAGCGAAAGATAAGAGGTTAATCTTAACTTCATCCCAAGAGCCCGCAGGGCGGCTGGGAGTGCGAGAGAAAGGAGCCCGTCCTCTGGCACTCTCGGAGCCTGTGGCGAAGAGCACCGATCCTGCGAGCTGAAAGGCATAGCGTCCCATACTGGCAGTGTTCAGGCTGTCACATCCAGATAGAGGAGAATTGCTCGTTATAATTTTTGGTACCCATACGGCCGTATTAAATTATATGGGTTTCTCTGGCCCTCCGCCAGGGAAAGAGCAAACCTCCTTTTCTCCGAGTGGCCCATCTCAGAGACGCTTCGCGGTCCGTACCGGACTTAGCGGCGCCCTGAGGCGGGGTGGGCGGGGGAAGGGGGCGGTGATCGTCTGTGGGGTGCTCGATGCTGCCGCTTAACCAGGAAATGGACAGGGCGGTGGAGCTGATTTTGGAGCCACAGACGAGCGCCCTTGGCGAGGAGCAGCCAAAGTGGATTGTTCAACAGGGAGAGTGGTTTTAAAAGCCCGCCAATCACACTTGACTACTCTTTCACCATGGTGAATTCCTGGGTGAACTCCCCCTCGGTGTCGCCGAACAGGCCAGCCTGGGATATGGGTGTGAAAAGAAAAAGGAGCCCTCAGCGCTGCGTGAACTTACTGTGCACCTCCGGGAAGAAGGGGACGGGAGGCTTTAGAGGGTTTTCCCTTCTTATCCTCCATGTCACACCCCTAATCGGTCTGGCGACGGAGCTGGGGGGGGACAAGCCATCTCCAGCCTTGCCACCGAAGCAGCCCGGGTTAGCACGGCCATCATCTCAGATTCTATATCCGGAGCCTCGCTTACCACCCCTAAGAGAGGAAGCGGGTCCAGATTGTCATCGGAAAATGACAGCCCACCCTCCGATGCAGCGATGAACATCTGGTCCTCGGTGTCATCGAGTGAGAGGGCGATCATCCCGGAGGATGAAGCACTTCTCTCACTCAAAGCTTGGATGGAACGCGCTGAGGAATGGGGGGGTCCGCAAGCCCGAGGGCGGTGGATTGACCCCCACTGTAACCCTCAGATCTGCCCGAGTGCCAACCGCTACTTGGAACGACGTCTTTAAAAAGACGCGCTGCATGACCGTGTTGCTCTTTTAGGAAACTTATTATACTCACCACTCTAGAAGGACCAGACCAGAGAACGCCAGGCAAAAGAGAATAGCCCAGCTCGACAGTCTGCCACTGCGTGTCACACACTCTGGCACCGGGAGAAACAGCCTGTTCAAACACACTTTCTCGTTCTTCCTCTCTCACTGAAGAAGGTTTGGAAGAACCCGAAGACTCTCTCAGTAGCTTGTTCGGCTCTGAAAGCAAAAAGGTGTCTTTGCTGTGCACAGGTGGCATTTTTATACACAATTGATTTTGATTGCTGCCAGCTGTGCCTGCTGAGGCAGCCAATTCATTGGCATTTCATTGGCCCGTTTTATTACTCTTTCAGATGATTGGCGTCTGACAAAATCCCTATAGTGGAAGTTTCCACATAGCATTGAAGTTCCCCTCCCGCTGGGGAACTAACATTTTCTAGGACCACACTTGAAACCAAGGGGTACGAAAATTACTAGTACTAAAACGGCAACATGGGCTGCACACATGAGATGTGCATCCTGAGATGCACAAATTTAAGTATTTTTGACATTATTAAGAATTTTTACAACAAACAAACATAACAGCATTCGTGTTTTACGTTCATGCTTTTTTAAAGAAAAACATTTAAAAAAACGCACTAAATTTCACTATCCATAATAATAACTCCTATATAATAGTCCCACAACATACTTTCACATCTGTCACTCGATGACACTCGAATACCCTGTCAGAAAATACCGTCTAGTGGCTGGGAATTATCTTTTTACAGTGTCTGGTATAATGCTATTGTTGTTTTCTTGCGTACATAGATGAATATGGTCACGGTGTAAATACACAGTACAGTTACTAACTTATTCCCACATTATATTTTTATGATAACATGATATAGTTGCCTTTGGTGATTTCCTGAAGATAAATGCCAAAAAAATAATGCAACTGGAATAACTACAGCAGTCTCCTAAAATGTCTTAATCTAAAATGAGCTCGCGAAGTCATATGATGACGTGCGTGGGTGTTGTAGTGGTGTCACATTTATTTGGGGTAAATTTAAAGCCCTTCATCTGCACACTGTTTCAAGGGCCAAGTGGAAGGAGTAGGGGTAAAAAAAATTGAATTGGGATTTTTACTTATTTTCTTATGGTTTTATGTTTGTACTTTTTTTTACTTAACTAATTCACTTTCACTCTCTCTATAGTCAAACTGTTTGAGGTGATAGAGACTGAAAAGACGCTGTTTCTTGTGATGGAATATGCCAGTGGAGGTAATTTTCATTTCATGTCTTTGTAGGGTTGTCACGATACTAGAATTCGGTACCAATCGATACAGAAATTTAAAAAACATAAATTTCCCGCTAACATTTGAGTGCTGTTGAGCATGTTCTTAAACACAGCTGATTTGCCGATGTGTTCACGTGCTCAACAGAAATTACTGTGATTGCCCGTGAAGGTCATCAGTTCACCGAACTCACCGCTGTTTACTAAGTGTAAACACAGATACAGGAACACTGGATTGCTTCAAAGTCATGTCGATCAGCTGCTTTGTCTATAAGCTGACATATGACCGATCGGCTGATGAATCACAGCTTTAAAATGCTTCAATGTCCCTGTATCTGTGGTTACATTCAGTAAACTCTATGTTTAAGAACATGCTCAACAGCTCTCAAATGTTAGTGGGAAATGGACGTTTTAAAATTTCTGTATCGATTGGTACCGAATTCTAGTATAGTGACAACCCTATGTCCTTGTCCTTTCGTGATGTTTATCTCTGACCTCTCTGATCTGTCTTTCATGCAGGTGAGGTTTTCGACTATTTAGTGGCTCATGGGAGGATGAAAGAGAAAGAGGCCAGAGCTAAATTTAGACAGGTGCAGTTCTCTTACTGTTTTCTTTCAGCATAAACGCACACACTGTGATTGGCCTTCTCCTTGGTCTGAGTTTAAATAAGTTTATCTGCCTGAACTAATCCTGTTGTGTCCAGTAATGACCCCAGTCCACTAAACACATCTTCACTCTTATTGCACTAGAGGGTGGAATCTGTGGATTTGCTCCTTAATGGATTGGAATAAAAAAGTTGGAATTGTAAAACGTTTACCACATTGTAATGTTACCATTCCTTTTTACAACACTTAAAAGACGTTTATGGACTAAAGACACCAAGTAATGAAGTACTTCAGGTTTAATTTTGTCCCATTCTTCCTGCAAACAAGTCTTAAGGTGGGAAGCAGTACAGGGTCTTTGTTGTCGCAATTTACACTTCAAAATGTGCCACACATTTTCTATTGGAGACAGGTCAGGACTGCAGGCAGGCCAGTCAAGTATACATGTGTCCTCTTCTTTTGCAGCCAGGACTTTGTAATGTGTGCAGAATGTGGTTTTGCATTGTTCTGTTAAAATATGCATGGGTGTCCCTGGAAAAGAAGGCGGCATTAGAAGAATGGTTTTCCATACTGTCCCAACTTTTTTTGATTTGGGGTTGTATAATCAAATTATATTCTGATCTATTCTATTTGAATAGATCATTTGTTGATTCCAGTCTTAATTGTCTTTTTTTTTTTCAAATTCATACAGATAATCTGATTTATTGTATTGTACAGATTGTGTCAGCAGTCCAGTATTGTCACCAAAAACACATTGTGCACCGAGACTTGAAGGTAAGCAGTTGTTGCCCTCTTATTTTTGTGCATAAATGATAAAAAACAAGAATATGATGTTTTATTATTTTCAAATTGCCACTTAAACCATAATTAAAAATGATAATGGTTTGAAAATTTAATATTAAACATTTTTCAGAAAACCATTTTTACTCTTCTTACGTTTTGAAACATATTTTCTCTCACCCGTGTTTTCTCAGGCTGAAAACCTGCTGCTAGATGGCGATATGAACATTAAGATTGCTGACTTTGGCTTCAGTAATGAATTTATGGTGGGCAATAAGCTGGACACATTCTGTGGAAGCCCACCTTATGCTGCTCCTGAACTCTTTCAGGGAAAAAAGTACGATGGACCAGAGGTGGACGTGTGGAGCCTTGGAGTCATACTTTACACACTGGTCAGCGGCTCTCTGCCTTTCGATGGACAGAATCTCAAGGTTTTACAAGGTTTCTTTTTATCAGTGTATTTTTTTGTGTATTTGTGTGCATCACTGCATACTTACTTTGTCTATTCTACAGGAACTGCGTGAACGTGTGTTGCGTGGTAAATATAGGATTCCTTTTTACATGTCCACTGACTGTGAGAATCTTCTCAAGAGGTTTCTGGTTTTAAACCCGGCCAAGAGAGGAACGTTAGAGGTTTGTTATTCAGTCCATCTATCATTCTTTCATATGCTGTTTTTTATTTTTTAATTTCACAATCAGAACAGTTTTTTTTTGTAATGCCTGTTTTTTTCTAAAGTCAGAGCTAAATGACAAATACAATATTCACCATTTGATTTTTAATACCAGTATGAATTTCAGCAGCACTCATTCATGACTCTCATATGTATTGTTACTCAACATTCTGCACTGAAAATGCAGTGTTTTTTCATAAAATGTTTATTAAAGTATGTGTTGGCAAATGCTGTTATAGTGATGCATATAATTGAGAATTATTAAATATTTGTATTAGTTTAAAAAGTTTCGTATAACAAATTATCTTAAACCATATATATGTGTATTTTTTCTATACTTTAAATATAATAATAATTACTCAAATATAAACACTATTGTTTATGAGAAATTAGTTGTTTCTTTATTAATAAAGGATACATTTTCTTGATCAAAAATGATAATAAAAGCCATTATCAAATTCTCAGGCTAAACTTGATTGTTTCTGAACTCTCTTCAGCAAATCATGAAAGAACGCTGGATCAACTCTGGGTTTGAGGATGACGAGCTCAAACCCTTCACTGAGCCAGATGCTGACATATCTGACCAGAAGAGAATAGGTAAGAGGAAATTTAGTAGCACTTCTTATTCATGCAGGAAATACAGGCAGAAGTGTTTTGCATTGTCAGCTTTTAAGACACCTTTATTGGATTATATTTACATCCATTATATTTATGGATTATATTTATATCCATTATGGCAGTGTAATGATTCAGATATATAGATAGAGAAAGAGTGTTGAAGACAAAATTATTAATTATTAATATATCCAAAGTCCTATTTAAAGGGCTTCTATTTGACCCCTATACAAAACTTAAAATAAGTCTTTGGTGTCTCCAGAATGTGTCTGTAAAAAAAAAAAAAGTTTCAGATCATTTATTGTATCCTGCTGAATATGTGAATTTTGAGCTCTGAGGAAATGGCAGCTGTATTTTTAGCCTGTGCCTTTAAATTAAATTCAACAAGTCCCAAACCCAATG
>CAIGQW010054892.1:292366-310037 GCA_903798125.1 Danio choprae
TATGTATATATATATATATATGTATATATATATATGTATATGTATATATATGTATATGTATATATATGTATATGTATATATATGTATATATATGTATATGTATATATATGTATATGTATATATATATGTATGTATGTATATATATATGTATGTATGTATATGTATGTATGTATGTATATGTATGTATATATGTATATATATGTATATATGTATGTATGTATGCATATGTATATATATATATATATGTATGTATGTATGTATGTATATGTATATATATATATATGTATATGTATATATATATATATATATATATATATATATATATACATATACATATATATATTTATATATATACACATATACATATACATATACATATACATATATATATATATATAATGTATATGTATATGTATATATATACATACATTTCTGTCCTTGAAGACAGCTCTGCTGGTCGCGTTGGCATCCATTAAGAGGGTCGGGGACATGGAGGCATTTTCGGTCAGTGATTCGTGCCTGGAATTCGGACCGGACTTCTCTCACGTTATCCGGCCTCAATATGTGCCCAAGGTTCCTACCACACTGTTTAAAAACCAGGTGGTGAACCTGCAAGCACTGCCTTCGGAAGAGGCAGACCCAGCCCTTTTAATGCTGTGTCCTGTTCGCGCTCTGCGTATTTATGTGGACCGCACTCAGAGCTTTAGATCCTCTGAGCAGCTCTTTGTCTGTTACGGTGGTCGGCAGATGGGAAGTGCCGTATCCAAGCAGAGGTTGGCCCACTGGATAGTGGATGCCATCTCCTTCGCTTATTCAAGCCAGAACAAGGAGCTAGGAGCATCGCTTCTTCTTGGGCGTTAGCGCGCGGCGCCTCTCTGACAGATATCTGTAGAGCTGCGGGCTGGGTGACACCTAATACATTTGTGAGATTTTATAATCTCCGAGTGGAGCCCATTTCCTCACGTGTGCTGGCTAACCCCGGTGAATGAGGAAATTCGGTAGGTGCAGTAACACACTTGCGGCGCCTTTTCTCTCTAACACAGAGATACGTGCGCATTTTTACTCTGATCAGTTCAGTTCCCCATTTGGCGAACCCTACAGAGTTCCTCCGAGGCCCCCAGCATCTGACTCAGCGGAGGAGTCAGGTGCCTGACCCACTACGTTGTTGGCATGCCCGCTTGGTCAGCCCGCATTCTGGGTATAGGTGCCCACTATGTGCGATCCCATACGCTTCACTCAGCCACGGTATAGTTCCCTCCTCTGGGCGGGCCCTTGTCTTCCCTCCCCGCTAACCATCTTCGTATGTGTACTCCCCCTTTATAGGGTTAGTCCATATGTCTTATTGCCACCAGGTCTCCCCATTGGGCAGCAGGTGGCCTCCGCAGCGTCCTCCCTATCGGGACTGCACGCTTTCCCAACGTACTGTCGTATCTTAAATTCCTAGAAATTAACTAGGTGCATTTTTGCGACTCCCCGAAAAATATAACTAAACCTTATCAGGTAAGTAGGTGAATAAGGGCCAGGGGACACGTTGGAGGGCTGCGTCTATGATGATGATGGTGCGCGCACACTTATGCTTGGCAAACCTCTCACCAATGACCTGGTAAGGTTCAGTCGCTGTGGCATAGCATTGTAGTTCCCCTCCCGCTGGGGAACGAAATGGTTACTAAAGTAACCCTCGTTCCCCGAGGGGGGGAACGGAATTGCTATGTTCCTTCGCCACAGCGATTGCGCCTTAGCTGACAGCTGTAGTTCGGCTTCTTCGGCAAGAAAAGGTATGGTTTCAGGGCAGAGCTGGCATCTTATATACAGACTGATTGTGATTGCTGCCAGCTGTGCGCACTGACACTGCCAACTCATTGGCATTTCATTGGCCCGTTTTATTACTCTTCAGATGATTGGCTTTCTGACGAAATCCCCATAGTGGAAGTTTCCACATAGCATTTCCGTTCCCCCCCTCGGGGAACGAGGGTTACTTTAGTAACCGTTTCGTTAGTTGCAGCACTTTTGTTCCATGCAGAAATGTGGCAGTGTTTACGAGAAGCCTTTACGATTAATTAGTCATAATGAATTAAAGCATGGTTAATAGTGAAATCAGTTAATCGTTGCATGCCACCTCTCGGTTCCCTACTCAATTCTGTATTCCTCTTCAGTTGGAAATGGGTCATCATACTAAAATAAAATTCTGCAGCATCTTCTGGTTCACACAGACTTTGTATGGATAAGTAATTTCTAAAAATGTTAACATTTTAAATAACCATTTTTAAAAATAGCTATCTAGAGTCTGTCATGGCATTTTAAAACACACAAACAAAATTATTTTTGTAATTGGATGACACAAGTTGTTTATTGTTAAATTTTGCATACTTAATCTATTTGTGTAAAATTATTATAACCTAATTCAAAGATTTTGAATTATTTGCATGTATGAACACTGACAGCTCAAAGATAAGATTATTCTATGAAGATTTAAAGTGAATGGAGACTATTAACACTGGTTTGTATTCTTTTTACGTGCTGTTCTCCACAGATGTGATAGTGGGCATGGGCTTCTCCAGAGAGAAGATTCATGAGTCTTTGTTCAAAATGAACTACGATGAGGTCACAGCCATATACTTACTGCTGGGCAGAAAGACCCATAAGGTGAGTTGCTAATGACAATTGGTTATTTATAACAGCTCTGGTTTCCATTATAGTGTGAGCTGCTGATTTTGTGTGTTTGTAGGAGGTCAGTGACTCCATCTCCAATAGTAATCTCTCTGTGGCAAAGACAAGGCCCTCTAGTGAGATGAACAGCCAATCACCATCTCACATGAAGGTCCAGAGAAGCATCTCCTCTAGTGAATCCCGGAAATCCAGACGCCATAGTGAACAAGGTGACTTTCTCTTTTTATGCAGGAATTTTTTTTTTGGCCCATTTTGGGACAGGCTTTCAATTAAAACAAACAAACAAATTGTCGGCTAATTAGTTACTCAACCAGTGAAACATTTGGGATCAGTACGTTATTATGGAGGCTGCATTTATTTGAAACCTTAAAATTGTGAAATATGTGCTTAATTTTCGTCAGTGCTTAATTTTCATCAGTCTTACTGCTTCTAAAAATAATTGTTGTAATCAGTGTAAAACAGTGTTTAAATATAAAACTTGGAGCGACCTCTGTGTTCAGTGAAGGACAGCAGTATACATCTTGGTTGTTTGGATTAATTTTCTGCTTGTTGGGTAAATCATCAGTCACTAAGCAAAAGGTTTTTGCATTTAAAGGTTTGCAGTTATAGATTACTAGTCGTAAAGTATTATTTCTTAAGTGAAAGTGTTTTTGCATTTGAAATTACTTGTCGGGAAGAATTATTTCTTAAGGAAAAATGTCACTCCTCCTCGTGTGAAGACCAGCAAGAGTAAAGACCATCAACTCAACCTGTGCAACTCCACCAAGCAGCGACACCCACATATATGGTTGGGTATCGTTAGAATTTTATTCAGATTTCAATTTTGATTCCGCATATCGATTTCGATTCTTATCGATTCCTAATTTTGATTCCGTTGTAAAAAATAAAATTAAATAAAAAGTCATTTAGCCCCTGTTTACTAGGGAATTCCAGATCGTTTTCACAAATCACAAATGGACAAACACTTTACAGTGAGGTTGTATTAGTTAATGTTAGTTAATGCATTTACTAATATGAACAAACAATGAACAATACACTTATTACAGTATTTGTTCATGTTTGTTAACCTTAGTTAATGGAAATAAAGTTGTTCATTATTAGTTCATGCTTGCAACATATTAGTTTATTGCAATGATTACACTTAGCTTTGCCATCGTTTTACACCACATGCACCCTTTTGAGCGGTCCATGTTAGATTATAATTATGTTTAAATTATAGCTAATTCAAGGTGCTCACCAGCTCGGAAGTTCTTGGCAGATTGTCAAGTGAAAAAAAAAAATTGTGCGCGCGTACAGGAATCTATAAGAGGAATCCAAATTTTTATTTTATATCAAGTATCCGGTTCTTGATGTAAGTATTCGATTGCAAAATCGATTTTCGATTCCTAACCCTACCCATAAGACACTACACTAAAGTAGGCTGTTTTATTTACTCTTTTCACAATGTGCTTGCAGTTAATTTCTGTCATCACATGCCCACGCACACACAACACACGCAGACGGCAACGCAACACTAACAACATACACCCAATCCACATTTCATCACTTACACCCTCATCTGTTTCCATTGGTCTGTAGAATTGTCAGTTAGCTGTAAGAAAAGCAGACTTCATTTCAGCATTTGCAACATAATGTAATCTTCAGATACTGGCCTTGACTGAGACCTGTATCTGTCCCCAGGACTCAGTCACTCCAGCTGCCCTCTTTTTTTTTGACTGATGAACAATTTTGCATTCACCCACTCTCCCTGCCCAATTTGCGGGGTCTTCACTTTAATTCAATTCAATTCAAGTTTATTTATATAGCGCTTTTTACAAAGCAGCTTAACATGTTCTAGTAAAGTCCAGATTTCAGGGTTGAAGTTCAGTTTAGTTCAGTTCAGTTCAGTCTGGTTTAAGTTTCACTGCTGAAAGTTCAAACACTGAAGAGCAAATCCACCGAAGCGCAGCTCCACAAGTCCTGATCCGAGCAAGCCAGGGGCAACAGTGACGAGGAAAAAACTTCACCAATTGACGAAGTGAAGGGAAAAATAACCTAGAGAGAAACCAGGCTCTGTTGGGCACGATCATTATTCTTCTGGCCAAACTTCCTGTGTGGAGCGGCAGTCTAGGTGCCAGAGGATGGAGAAGCTGGACGTCCATCGTGGAAAAGCTGCAGGTGTGGTAGGGCACTGGCGGGAGGTCAGGCTGGCCCACGGGATCAAGGCGTGGACTTGGGGGTCTTAAAAAGTCTTAAAATATCTTAAATTGCAAAAACTGAATGTTAGGCCTTAAAAAGTCTTACATTTACTGAAATATTGTGTTGTAGGTCTTAAAATCTTTTTTAAACAGGTCTTAATTTTTCTTCGTTCATGCTACCCAAACTGGCCGACACCCATCCAATCACCAACAATCCATCTCAATATAACTTTTACATTTTTATTTAAAAAATATATTTTTAAATATTTACCATAATGGTTTAATTATTTTCCTTACAATAACATTTGTTTAAAAGTTCTCCATGTATTTACTGCTGAGGACACTGACCTGGACAGACTGTTGTGCATACATTTAGTGTATAATAGTTTTTAAAACTTTTAAAACATTTGTCATTTTTTTTATTTTTGAAAAAAAGTATTTTTACAACAAGAGGTTGCTTGTTTTGACACAATATTTAAAATATTTTGCTAAGAAATATCTAGAATAATAATTTTTTTATTATTAAATTATTATTGTATTATTAAATGTATTAAATTATAATATATATTTTTTTATAGGGCAAATAAAAATATTTTTCATCTGGGCCATTCGAAAAACTCCTTATTCCTCGAGGATGACAGGCCGCTTGTATTAAGGCTGATTTATACTTTCGACTGACACCGCATTGTGTACCTCCGCTGACTTTACGCGTCCCTCTGCTGACTTTTCGTGCACCTCTGCTGACTTCACGTGCATCTCCGCAAACGGACGAGGCTTTTATACTTGACGTTTTTGCCATTTGAGATATTCTTTAAAATGACAGGAGGCAGTCAAAAGAAACCAACTGTAAAATCAGACAGATAAACAGAGAAGTAGGAAGTTTCTGAAACTACATCATATCATTATTATTATTATTTAATTTTCTGTAATAACAGAAATGCATTAAAATTTAAAAAAATCTTTTTTAATATATTACAAATTCTTCTTTAAGCACCACTGTTCTTGGGGAAATTTAAAAAAATTGACATTTATGAATATGAAATTTTAATAATATCAACAAACTATTTATTATATACAATATCTTTTTATCCTTAAGTATTAAACCAAACTTAATTTAAGTCTTACAGATATTTTATGTTGTATAATACTTCATCCCAAAATGTTTGTACCAAATTACATTGGAAAAAACAAGTGTTCAATTGTTTCAATATCAAAATTACAAAACTGGCGTACATTTGAGTTCCCAATATTGATTTTTTTTTTTTACCTTAGAAATTATTTTGCAGGATAGATGTTTCATAATTTTAAAGTGCACTTCTTTACATTTAGGATTAACATGATATGAAATAATATTTTTCCTTATATCATGCACATTTTTCTTATCATAATAGCTTGCATTTTGACATGTCTAACCATAAACCTAACGCTTTTGAGATGTTTCTTACACACTGGAGTGCTAAGGGAATTTGCTTTTTATTTTCTATAAAAAGTGTCACATCATCAGCAAATTGACTGATAATAAACTGTTTCCCTTTAAAGTTAATGCATGATATATGTCCCATTGTAATCAAAATACTATATTGATATATTTATCTGGTGTTGAATTAAAATCACCACCAATTATACCATATTCTGTGAGATATCTAATTTTGAGGTCATCTATAACTTCTGTTATTGAATACAGAAAATTTTTGTTCTGGTTACGTACATTATATCCATAAACATTAATTTAAATTATAAATATTTCGTCTAAATGTAAGACTACTGCAAGCCAATGGCCATCCACATCTGCCTTGTGCATAATAACTTTACCTGGGCATTTATTCATGCATGCAGTAATGTTTGCATGAATGTGTCGTAATAGACACCTGCAGACTATTTGACCCATGACTAAAAACATGTTATCCCCCATCGTTTCTTCCAGAAGACTGCATCTATCGACTCAGAATGCATTTCTCTGCAAAAATAAAGTGAGATTTTTGACTTTTCAAAACCAAAAAAATTGCACTTCTTTTAACAGAGTCTTTTAAACACCTGCTATTCAAAGATGAGTACGGAATGTTAGAATTTAACAAGAACATGAACAATTTAACAACAATAACTCAAATAAATTCAATTAGAAAAAAGTAACTAAAATAAGTAATCCGTCTCTCCAACACAGACTTAAATGTAAAGTTGGTGATAGAGAAAGTCCCATTTCTTTATCAGTCCATCTCACCTTGTATCAACAAGCAACATTCAATACCCCATTCTGCAAATGCGTTTACCCTTGATGTGTCCGTATGGGCCTCTAAACCCCAGCTGCTTTGCCTTTCTTTTTGGCTTGTTCGATTTTTGACCATAGTTCACATCCTAAAAGTCTATCTTCTTTCGTCAAATCCTCCGTGAATCGAATGCTTGCTTCTCTGCATACCAATGATGTCTTGGTTCTTTTCCATACTTCATCTCAGACTGTCCTTCGAGTGAAGAGAATGATCACCTGTTTAGGACGGTTGGGCTCCTTCCTTCCCACCTGAGTCATGACATCCACAGCCTCCATCATAGAACCAGCATACTCAGACATTATTTTGCTGAGAAGTTGATTCCTCTCTTATACACTCAATGGAATTCTCTTTGAGAACCTTTATTCGAAGACGCCTCCTTCTTTTGTACTTTTCTTCTTCCAACACATGAGCTTTGAGGTTGTTGTTGACTTCCTTGAGTGTTTCAATTTGTTTTTCCATCACTTTGATTTAGTCTTTACATTCTTTTAGCTCCTGTGCATTTATTTGGACAGATTTGGCAATGCTAGCAATCATCGCACTGTGTTGTTTCATTTGCATGCTTAAATCTTCGTCTTGATCCTCAATCTTGTTTCCAAGTGTTTTAATGGCCTCGAGTATAGCCGAATTAGGCACTTCCTTTTGATCTTTATGTCAGCTTTTTTGTTTTTTTGCCTTTCTGGTGTAGGAGGATCTGAATCAGTACCTCGCTCTCTTTTGCTCGAACCTGCAGTTATGTCCATCGCATAGCAATGTTCCTCCACATCAATCATTGTCTAAAGGGATTTGGGTATATTTGACTGATGAATATAACAGGTGAGAATGGACTTTAACTAGTCAAACTAAACAAACTTGGGACTAATGTGAAAGCTCTTAACAATCGTTACTTCTCAGTGCGCCATCTTGCCGGAAGTCCGTCACATCATTTATATCAAGATTTTTAAATCAAGATTATTTCAAGATTTTTAAATCAAGATTTATTTATTTTTTTAATGATTGTAACTATTAAGATTTAGCCCATTCCACAATTCACACATTACTGTTTGGCTAGTTTGTGTCCTCTAGTTATATGCTAAAAAGCAATATGCAATAATGGTATACCACCAAAAATAATACCACCAATAAAGCCCAGAAAAATAGGGCATCAGTATATTGTAAACCGATAGGTTCAAATATTCCTTTCCAGTTATTAAAGAAATAATTTGTTACTTAATTATAGTTTGGTAACTATTAAATCGTTTTAAATTCAAAATTGTAATATTTATATCAATGTAAAACCTATGAATGGTTAAAAAAAAAACATATTTCTGTAATTGTTTATTAAAACCACCTGGGTCTCCACTTTCTCTCCCGGCCTCTCTCTTTAGTTTTAACAAACCTATCCCTCAAGTTTTTCCAAACTTCTCTACAAACCTTTCTTTCCCTCGGCTGTTGCAATTTCTAGTTAAGAATTATTGTTCATCTGTTTATCCCTATGATCACGCTGTACAAACTGTTCACTCGAGTCTCGAAAAATGTTGTGTGCTCTGCCGACCCAAATCCCATCCCACAACCTGCCCTCTGGATCCAATCCCTTCACACATCCTACAGCACATTTCCCCGACTATACTGCCGGCCCTAATACACATTATTAATGCTTCACTTTACACTGGCACATTCCCAACTACTGTTAAGCATGCCCAGATAGCCCCGCTGCTCAAAAAAACATCACTCAACACCTCATTGGTTGAAAATTACAGACGTCTCTCTCTCTCTCCGTCTTTTCATTGGAAAAACACTGGAAAGAGTTGTTTTTAGCCAAATTGTCACGTTTTTGTTTTTTTACCTGCTGTGTGCAAACCAATCACGCTTCAAATGGTGAAATTCCACTGAGACTGCACTACTTTCAGTCATTGAAGCTCTAAATCATCCATTCTGCTTTTACCTGACCTGTCTGCTGTCTTCTTTTGAAAAAGTGAATCACCAGATTCTACTGTCCACCCTCTCTTCAATGGGCTTCACTAGAACCACAATCTGCTGGTTGGAGTCTTGCCTCACCGACAGATTATTCAGAGTTGACTGGAGAGTAGAGGTATACAAAGTTCATCAGCTGGCCACTAAAGTACTTCAGGGATTTTTTTTAGTTCCCCTACTATTTTTTATTTACACCACATTACTGGGAACCATCATCCAATCACATGGTTTCTTTTAACATTGTTATGCCGACGACACACAGCTTTATCTTTCATTTCATCCGGATGACCCCACGGTAGCTGCAAGTGCCTCGCTGTGCCTGGAGGATATGGATGAAGGACCATCCCCTACCGCTTAATCTGGGTAAAACTGAACTTATTATCTTCCCTGCAACATGCATTCAACATGATTTCTCAATCCAGCTGGGATTATCCACCATTAGCCCATGTAGTTCGTTAAAGAATCTTGGGGTGGTCCTCGATGATCAGCTGTCCATAAAAAGAGCACATTGCTAACACAGCTTGATCATGCAGATTTGCACTCTTCAATATCAGAAAAATCAGACCCTTTTTAACAGATCATGCTGCACAACTTTAAGTTTAAGCTCTTGTCATTTCAAGGCTGCACTACTGCAATGCTCTTCTAGCTGGACTCCCATCCTGCACCCTTAAGCCTTTACAGATGATCCAGAAAGCTGCAGCTTGTCTGGCCTTTAATGAGCCAAGAGAGCCCATTTAAAATCTCTCTTTATCTACAGTGCATCCAGAAAGCATTCATAGCGCTTCACTTTTTCCAAATTTTTTATGTTACAGCCTTATTCCAAAATGGATTAAATTAATTTGTTTCCTCAAAATTCTACACACAATACCCCATAATGACAATGTGAAAAAAAAAATATTTTTTTAAATTGTTGCAAATTTATTAAAAATAAAAAACCTGAAAAATAAAATGTACATACAGTAAGTATTCACAGCCTTTGCCGTGAAGCTCTAAATTGAGCTCAGAAACATTGTTTCCACTGATCATTCTTGAGAGGTTTCAGCAGGGTAATTTGAGTTCACCTGTGGTAAATTAAGTTGATTGGAAATGATTTGATAAGGCATACACCTGTCTATATAAGATCCCAGTGTTGACATTTCAAAGCACAAACCAAGCATGAAGACAAAGGAATTGTCTGTAGACCTCCAAGACAGGATTGTCTCGAGGCAAAAGGCTGGGGAAGGTTACAGAAAAATTTCAATCACCAGGACTCTTCCTAGAGCTGGCCAGCCATCTAAGCTGAGTGATCGGAGGAGAAGGGCCTTAGTCAGGGAGGTGACCAATAACCCGATGGTCACTCTGTCTGAGCTCCAACGTTCTTCTGTGGAATGAGGAGAACCTTACAGAAGGACAACCATCTGTGCAGCAATCCACCAATCAGGCCTGTATCGTAGAGTGGCCAGACGGAAGCCACTCCTTAGTAAAGGGCACATAGCAGCCCACCTGCAATTTGCCAAAAGGCATCTGAAGGACTCTCAGACTCTCTGGTTTCTTTGGAGTGAATGCCAGGCATTACGTTTGGAGAAAACCAGGCACCTCTCATCACTAGGCTAATACCATCATGTGCTGACACGACCATGCTGTGGAGAAGTTTTTCAGCAGCAGGAACTGGAAGACTAGTCAGGATAGAGGGAAAGATGTATGCAGCAATGTACAGACACATCCTGAATGAAAACCTGCTTCAGAGTGCTCTTGATCTCAGGCTGGGATGACGGCAGCATCTTCCAGCAGGACAATGACCCAAAGCACATCGCAAAGCAAAATTTCAATGGAGGGGTTTTACAACAACTCAGTGAATGTCCTTGAGTGACCCAGCCAGAGCCCAGATCAAAATCCTATTGAACATCTCTGGAGAGATCTGAAAATGGCTGTACACCGTTGCTTCCCATCCAACCTGATAGAGCTTGAGAGGTAATGCAAAGAGGAATAGGCAAAAATTCCCAAAGGCAGGCGTGCCAAGCTTTGGGCATCATATTCAAAAAGACTTGAGGCTGTAATTGCTGCCAAAGGTGCATCAACAATGTATTGAGCAAAGGCTGTGAATACTTGCATAAATGTGTTTTTTCAGGTTTTTTATTTTTAATAAATTTGCAACAATTTAAAAAAATCTTTTTTCACATTGTCATTATGGGGTATTGTGTGTACAATTTTGAGGAAATTAAATAATTTAATCCATTTTGGAATAAGGCTGTAACATAAAAAAAATATGGAAAAAGTGAAGCGCTATGAATACTTTCCGGATGCACTGTATCTGTATTGGTTATGGGTCAAAGCTCGGATCAAGTTCAAATCATTGAGGCTTGCTTACAGGACAGCCACTGGCACTGCACTTTATTACATCTACCTGTTCCTCTTGAAGATCTACATCCCCTCTAGGAGCCTCCAGTTAGTGAGTGAGCATCGCCTTGTGGTACCATCGCAGAGAGGTTATAAGTCACTTTCCAAAACCTTTTTATTCAATGTTCCTCGCTGGTGGAATGATTTTCCTATTCCCACACAGCCTGCAGATTCACTGGTATCCTTCAAACAACAACTAAAAACCAACATTTTCTGAGAGCACCTGAACTCTTGTGAATAAAAGCCAAGACCCCTCTTCTCTCATTCATCTCACTGACAAGTTAACTCACTGACTCTCTCTCAAAAAAAAAACTATAGAGGTGTTTATATTAAGAGCTCCACTTGTTGTAAATATCCATGCAGTGATAACGATCATAAATATGTACATGATGCCTCAAGTTTTTAATATCAAAATTAAAAAAGGCAGTGCTTTATATCATGTTTTAATTTTTTTGTTAGGATAGTGAAACAACAGCCATGGGTGATGTGAATTTAAGTACACAGTACCATTTGAAGATTTACCCGACGTGTCCTTGGCAGTTTGTTCTGCCTATCAAACTTGTGAAGTCTGTACTTACAATTAAAGATGCAAGTCTGAACTTTGTGTACTTAATATTAAGGAAAATGCCCCAATCAGGTAGTGAATATCAGTCTCCATTCACAGATGATTTAATTTTCCTCCATCCATTTGCCAAACTCGTTGTTTTCGGGGGTCGAAACTCAAAAAGGAAGGTGTAACCATTGCAAAATGTAAGTAATTTAAACTAAAACTTATTAGTGTAAACCAGGCCTCAGTCATATAGCTATCTTGGTGGCTCATTGTGCAACTCGTTATGTGGGTCTTTGTCTTCTCAGGGGTGAATCATTAGTGATGACTGTTCCTTTAGGCTAGTCTGACTAGACCTTTAGACTTGTCTGACTTGGATTGCTTCATCTTTTCCATCTGGTCCAACTTTCAGTTTTCCAAAAACTGACCTGGAAAACTTTAAAAAATCCAATTGACTTAACATTGGACCAAACTTTGAAGCATCATAACTCAGAATGGGAAAAAGTAGAAACATGTTCTTCCACATTTAAAGAAGCTGTCAAAGCTGTGTAAAACTGGAGTGTAAGTTGTTCTCCTGGGGTCTCAAAATTGCCCATTGACTTGCAATAGTGAAGAAAATCATAGACTACCATCATAAAGGTCCTATATTGATATCTTTATGCTGCATTAAAAACATTGAAAAATCATACGTTGACAAAAATCAAACGTTATAATTAATGGCTGTTATAATTAAAAGGATTTATCTAGGATAAGATTTTGATCTCATTTACTGTTTTTCTCCTTCACAGTTGGAGTGGTTGCAAACTTAGCAATGAGTAACTCCAAAAGGGTGGTGCCTGTCACAGCAGATAGTGAAGTCAAACAGGAAGGTGGAGTCATAGCACGTAAGCTGCCCAGTCACAGCCCACCCAGCCCACTCCTGGGTAACGCCAACAACCCCAACAAGACTGAAATACCTGATCGGAAGAAAGGAAACTCCATCACATCTAATGTGAGTTTACTTCTCTGTTTCTGTCATTTAATAGTGCATATAATGGAAGTGGTGTTTTCATATGCGCTGTTGTGAAAACAAAAAATTGGAGTAAAAGCATAAAATGACAATTGGTCACAATTTTCAAGTGTATTGTTTTTTTTTTTTTTTATGTAATAATATTTCACTATTAAAATTTTACTGGGGCAGCACGGTAGCTCAGTGGTTAGCACTATCGCCTCACAGAAAGAAGGTCGCTGGTTCGAGTTCCGGCTGGGCCAGTTGGCATTTCTGTGTGGAGTTTGCATGCTCTCCCCGTGTTGGCATGGATTTCCTCTGGGTGCTCCGGTTTCCCCCACAATCCAAAGACATGCGCTATAGGTGAATTGGGTAAACTAAAAATTGGCTGTAGTATATGAGTGTGTGTGTGAAAGAGTGTGTATGGGTGTTTGCCAGTACTGGGTTGCGGCTGGAAGGGCATCCGCTGTGTAAAACATATGCTGGAATAGTTGGTGGTTTATTCGAAGGAAAATGAATTAATTAATTTTACTGTATTTTTCATTTAGAAGATTGCGTTGTTATCAAAAAGAGACATAAAAAGGTCTCATAAACCACAACTGTTTGCCTAGTAGTATACACTGTAAGGCATTACATCTATGTTTTCTTGATGTCATACAGAATAACTCTGGATCAGGAAGCATGTCAAGAAGAAACACATATGTGTGCACTGAGAGAAACAACACAGACCGCCTTTCTGTCATTCCTAATGGGAAGGAAAACAGGTAAAGTTGCATCTCTGCCAAATCTGACACTTATCTTTAACCATTCATGTTCAAAACTGCTGAAACTAGGGATGTAATCTTCCACAAATTACTATGATTATTGTTGTTTATAATAATTAATCTATTATTTGCCAACATTAATAATGCAAGTTGTGTCTGCTTCAGTGTCATCAGCATGACAGACAAAACAAACGCATGCTCATCTGAAGGAAGATGTTTTATTTTGTGTCTCTCCACAGTGTGTCACTGTCTCCCAGCTCAAGGGATCCTGGTGCCTCCACTCACAGTATCAGCACTTCTGTCACACCGGACAAAACACGTTTCCCAAGAGGCTCGGCAAGCCGCAGCACCTTCCACGGACAACTAAAAGATCGACGCACAGCCACCTACAATGGACCACCCGCCTCACCAGCACAACCTCACAGCCGCACCAACGCCAATAACCTGCTCACCAAGCTGACCTCCAAACTTACCCGCAGGTAAACGCATTCACATACATTCAGTTTAGGCCTTTGTATTCCTTTCTGTTTCCTGACTTACCTATTTTTTTCCCCAGGTGTTAATAAAAATTCCCAGGGTTTATTATTTTTGTCCATCTTTGTAATGCCTATCTTTTTCCACTCTTTTGTTGTAGAAATATGTCTTTCAGATTTTCCAAAAGGTAGGACATTGAGTTCCTGTGGTGTAAATCTGTCCTTAATGTAATGAGAGGCGTTTAGGGGGTGATGCACTAACCCATAGTGATTTGATTGCAGTGATTTGGAGTTTAATGCTCCCTCAGTAGTTGATTACAGCATGCTTTAAAACACTGCCTGCATACTAGCTTGACTGGATCAAATTAGTCTACTGCTCTTTAACTGATTGTTACTAATCAAAATGTTTGCATGACACAAGCTGATTGTGCAAAACTTTGTGCATAACGTATAACCTGACATGGCCAGAAACACTTCATTTAAATCATTCAGCCGATTCCATGATGCGTTTTTTTTAATTTTTTTTATTTTATTTAATTTATATATATTTTTTTAATTTTACAGCTGTACAGATTGTAGTGTTTTGCCTTTGTCTGCAGCAGCTCTGTGTGAAAACATTTTTCATGCTGATATATTTTTTGTAATATTATACAACAGGTTTTGATTTAAAGGGAGAGTTCCGTCAAAAAATTATTTTGTCACTTACTCTCATGTTTTTAAAACCTATTTGACTTTCTTCACATAAGATACTTCAAAGAATGTTGGTTTTGGTGAAATATATTATTATTATTATCATCTTATTATTTTTAAAGTGAAATGTTGGTTGTAATAAGCTGTCTTAATGCTAACTTCAATATGACATTATTGAAAATAATGTAAATTAATTCAAGTACACCAAGCACTCTTATACTGAAACGGTGTGGTGGAGAAAGATTAATAATGGTGCACATTGTGGCTCGGGGTGTATAGTATTGACAAAAACCAAAACAATAACTATATTTTTAGGAGATTTGTTTTTCAATAAAGTTAATGAAGTTAGATTTTTCCGAATGCCTTTTTGTCCTGTATCTCTTCAAAATAATCAAGTCCCTGACATTTTAAGTGATTTACTGAATTACTTGGATAATTCCGTCAAAATGTCTTATTTGTTTTGAAGCAAACCATGTGACTTGTTTATGAATTGGTTATTTAATCATTGAAAACTGTCATTGCTTGTGTGGTATTACTAAATGATATAAAATACATAAAAAAAACACATTAAAACATTTTGTTCTCTTGAGCAAATCTGTACAGAACAATAGACTTTATATTATTAAAATCATTTTATTAAAAAAATCTTAATTAACTTTATATTTAATCTAATGCAAAGAAAACATCCAACATGCACATAAGTGTCTTTTATTGCACTTTGTCTATAGCCTTCAAAATGACTTTTCTCCTGAACTGAGCCATAAATCTCCCCTTCAACAGCACTTATAAACACCCAACTTTATTCGCATTTGTATTCTAAAGGTTTTTTTACAGAAGAATGTTTGTACATAATTTGCATGATTAAATACAATTTTTTTTTTTTTACACAAAAGTGTTTTTTTGTTTAATGGCATATTTTTCTGAATTATGAAGTTAGTTTAAAAGAGAGAACCAAAATCCATTAACTCTGGTCAAAATAAAAAAAGTGAATTTGTGAATGTGGCTTCATATAAATGTTTTGTTATAGAAATGTTTGCAAATTACCACTCATTCATTCATTCATTTTCCTTTGGCTTTGTCCCTTATTTATCAGGGATTGCCACAGCGGAATGAACCACCAACTATTCCGGCATATATTTTACACAGCGGCGGATGCCTTTCCAGCCGCAACTCAGTACTGGGAAACACCCATTCATTTTCACATTCACACACGCACTCATACACTACAGCCAATTTAGTTTTTTCAATTTACTTATAGTGGATGTCTTTGGACTGTGTGGAAAAACTGGTCCTTATTTGGGACTTATAAATAGTTACTCATGTAGCAGTTATGTTTGGGTTTTAGGTATGATTAGGGATGTAGAATAAGATCATGAATAATATGTACTTTACAAGCACTAATAAACAAGCAATATCTTAATAATAGGCAGGTTATAAGCCACTAGTTAATATTAGCATTGGTACTTAACTAAAACTATAGTGTTAGCACAATTATTAATGTAATGGATCAACTGGAAAAGTATGGTAATAACACTCTCATTTTTTCCCCTTGTTTAGCTGTATTGGTCAATTTTCCAAGATGTACTCGCTGCAGTCTGTAGCATGATGACATACTTTATCAGGTTCACTACGTAGTAGTGGGTAACGCCCACTATGGTAATGCCCATGGTACTGTGACCTTGGGTTTAGGGTTGGGGTAAGTGTAGACCTTAATTACTGTGAGGGTTGGGTTTAGGGTTGTGGTAGGTGTAGACATTAACACACAATGTAATGGGTAATTTAATAATTAATATAAATCATTTTGGTTTCTAACACCAGCCGCTCACCCATGCATGTCCACTATGTATTGGACCTGATCCAGGAGGTCATCATTTTCAGCATCTTTATTCGTCAGAAATCAGTGTAACTGATATGATGCTTAAGCAATATTTCCAATTATTATTAACTGTTAAAAACAGTTGAGCTGTTGAGGATTTTTATGGATTTCCCAGGAATCTAGAATGTTAAGACATCATGCACAGTATTTAGTTGTTTGTTTGTTTTAATTTAGAACAATATAATGTGTACTTATCACTCTGGAGGGCTGTGTCTCTGCAAAGACAAGTCTGTAAGAGCATATGGTCAAGTTCAGTGGGAGGAGTTTCTTTTCACAGGGAGGATTTCATTTAAAGCTTACTGTAAGCTACAGCAGACTCCATTTTGAGTCACCCTCATGTTGACCTTTAGATCATAAACCTCTAATAACCCTCTTACAGTATAAATGCTTGATAAATGATGGAAACTGTCTCAATCTATCCCTCTCTTCTTTGTTTCCTTTCCTTCCTACCTCCTTCCTTCCTCCTTCCCCGTATCTCTTTCTCTGTATTCCTCGTCCTCAGGGTCACTCTTGACCCAAGCAAACGTCAGTGTGCTGTTAAATCAGGTCCAGCTGCCCCCTCTGTGCCCCCCACTCTCACAGTCCCCTCCAACCCTGCGGCAAAGACCCTTAGTAAGTTTGTGCTCCACAGTCGCCGTTGTCGTTGTCGTCTTCTTCTTCTTAATCATCCCTTGCTCTTCTCCTCCTGCTTCTTTCCTTTAAACCACAGCACAGGGTTCCTACAAATCACAGTAAAACTGGGAATATTAGGACATTTTAAAAAGACAGGAAATGTGCAAAATAACTTATATATAATATAACACGTACAGTATACAGCAAAACAGTATGCAGCCTATTTTGTTAATATTAAAATAGATTATAGATGATATATATGAGCAATATCACACTCGTAGCAGTGC
>CAIGQW010054892.1:328477-353973 GCA_903798125.1 Danio choprae
CATTTCAATAATTTGCTTATGTATTTGTTGGCAAACTGGCGATCCTCTGCCCATCTTTGCTCCTAAAGAACCAGACCTTTCTTGGAAGTTTCTTTTGTACTGAATCATAATTACAAACACCTGTTGACATCACCTGTTTCCAATCACATCATTATTTAAGCAATTTACCTGATTACTAGCCCTAAACTGCTCCTGTCCCAACTTTTTTGGAATGTGTTGCAGGTCTGAATGACAGGAAAGGATGTATATTTTTAAAGGAAATGAATTTGACCAGACAAAACATGAAATATATTGTGTTCATATTATCTGTAATGAATGAAGTCAAAGTAAATTTGGAAATCACTACTTTTTTTTTTATTTGCGTTTTGTATACTGTCCCAACTTTTTATGATTTGGGGTTGTAATTGGTGGAAAGGTGTGTGAATCCTAGAATATTTAACATAACATAATGAAGAAAGAAAAGCAAAAATCAGGTCAACAAAGGCTGAATTTTATTCTCTGCATTTTTTTATTTTATTCTCTATATCTGTTGGCCTAACATATCACGATCTCAGAGCAGAGACTTTATAAAGACTTAATTAAAAAAAAGTCAACAAACATTAAGTCAAAGAATTAACAAAGGGGAGGTGGAAAAAGAAGAATGTGTGAAGTGAGGTTGAAGTGTGGTCTACTTTTGAGCAGGCATGAGGTTATCTACAGACTGGCCCTTCTCCAGCCGTTTCTCCATCTCTATCAGCAGTTTGACTCCATCCACCACCATCTGCACCAGCTCCACCTCAGAAAACCCCAGACGGTCGGCGTTAGAGATGTCAAAAACACCACCAACTGCAGCAGTGTCCACACCACCTGATGAAAAAAGACAACACTTTCTTATTGCCAAAAGTTTTCAAGCTGGATTATTGTTCACAACAAAAGTATCTACTACAGTTAAAGTTAGTTGAGTTCCTACCTGTTCCACGTTTCTGCAGCCTCAGTCTCTTGAGGATCTCCTCAAACTGCCGGTATTTGCTGAGGTTGGGCAGTTTGACATGTACTCCTGCACGTAGCCCCGTTCCGAGGTTGGATGGACAGGTGAGGACGTAACCAAGATGCTCATTCCACATAAATGCATGACCCTTGTTTCTGAACAACTCCTCAATCTGAAATGACAAGCAATGTGTTTATTGCAGCTCAGTTCAATGCACCAACATTATATACTTCAAACAAACACACATTATGCACTGTGATCATTTCAAACAGATTGTGGGCTAAAATATAGTCCTTGCTGTGAATGACTCTTAGGCCCAATCCCAATTCTACCCCTTAGTCCTTACGTGCAAAACGAGGGGTAGGAGTGTCCCAATTCTCTTTAGCTTTAAGGCGTACGGGCTAAGGGGAAGGGCTAGTTAGCCCTCAAAACTGAGATTTTTTTCTGAGAACTGAAATTTCCCAGAATACACCAGCTACAGCAGCAGCATGGCTGCAGACAGAAGTAAGGAGATGCAGAAATTAGTATTAGTATTTTTTGTCATTATTACGAATTTTTACAACAAACAAGCATATGTTTTAATACATTCATAATGGCGTTCGAGTTTTACCGTCATGCTTTAAAAAACCCCCCACTAAAATTCATTCATTCATTTTCTTTTCGGCTTAGTCCCTTTATTAATCTGGGGTTGCCACAGCGGAATGAACCACCAACTTATCCAGCATATGTTTTACGCAGCGGATGCCCTTCCCCATCACAGTGATTGCTGCAACCCATCACTGGGGAACACCCATACACACCTATTCACACTCATACACTACGGACAATTTTGCTTACCCAATTCACCTATAGCGCATGTCTTTGGACTGTGGGGGAAACCGGAGCACCCACTAAAATAAAAAACGCAAAATTTTACTATCTATAATGCATAATAATAACTCCTGTATAGCAGTCCTACAACATTCTGATGACACTGGAATGCCCTGTCAAAAAAGTCTAGTGGCTGGGAATTACCTTTTTACAGTGTCTGGTATAATGTTTTATGTTGTTTTTGTGTGTTTACATAAATGAATATGGCCAGGGTGTAAATGCACAGTACAGTTACGATCTTATTGCCACATAATATATTAATGGTAATATGATATATGCCTTCGGTGATTTCCTGAAGATACATTTAAAAAAAGAACGCAACTGAAATAACTACAACAGTCGCCATCGTCGATTTCATATGAAGCAAGACATCGGGATGACATATGATGACATGTGCAGGTGTTGTAGTGCTGTCCCATTTCTTAGGGGTAAATTTTGAAGCCCTTCCCCTTCACACTCTTTTTCAAGGGCCAAGGGGAAGGAGAAAGGGTACAAAAATAGAATTGGGATTGGGCCTTAAAGGCCAATTCACACCGCACAGACGGACAGCAACATACACTTCACTGGGTATTGTCAGATCAGTGTTTTACCCTTGTTGGTGTCCATTGACGGCTCGATTTTTCCAATTGAACATGCTGGACCAACACTTGTTAGGTTGTAAAATGAGAAAAATTGTGCTTAACATACTGAAAAACAAGACACTACTCACATCCTTAGTCACTTTCAGATTGGACTGGGGTAATTAGTCTGATTGGCCTGTGGCTACACTGCCCTCTACGAAGCATGCTGTGACATTCCTCTCACAAACATTCAAATTTAGGGCTCTATTGTAATGATCTAGGCGCAAAGTCAAAAGCGCATGGCGCAAAAGCATTAAGGGCATGTCTGAATCCACTTTTGCTATTTTAAGGACAGAAAAATACAGTTCCCCAGCGGGAGGGGAACTACAATGCTATGTGGAAACTTCCACTATGGGGATTTCGTCAGAAAGCCAATCATCTGAAGAGTAATAAAACGGGCCAATGAAATGCCAATGAGTTGGCAATGTCAGCGCGCGCAGCTGGCAGCAATCACAATCAGTCTGTGTATAAGATGCCAGCTCTGCCCTGAAACCATACCTTTTCACTTTCAGAAGCCTTACAAGCACTGAAAGAGTCATTGCTGGTTCCTCCAACTTCATTTGAGAGAGAGAGAGAGAGAGAGAGAGAAAGAGAAAGCTGCCGACTTACTGCAGGCTGTTTCTCCCAGTCCCAGAGCGAGTGACAACGCGAGCAGCGGCAGTCGAGCTGGGTTCATTCTCCCATCCCTGGTCCGGTTCTTCAAAGAGCGGTTTGTATCACAGCACACACACACGAAAAGAGCAAACACGGTCGAACAACGCGTCTTTTTAAAGATGTCGTTCCGACCGTGCGTTTCTGGATGCGGTAGTTTCCTGTCCCCGAATGATGGACACGAGCACTGTGTGGCATGTCTGGGGGTCCAGCATGTGAATGCGGTGCTCACGGGCAGTTCATGTCATCACTGCGATGCCATGTCTGTTGCGCAGCTAAGATCGCGGCTCGCTCTTGCAAAAGGGCGAGCCACCCCTGTTGTCCCCCGCAATAAAGCGGATCTGAGAGTTACAGTGGGCGTCAATTCGCCGCCCTCGGGCTCGCGAACCCCTCGCTCCTCAGCGCACTCTATCCAAGCTTCGAGTGAGAGAAGCGCTCCATCCTCCCGGATGGTCGCCCTTTCACTCGATGACACCGAGGACCAGATGTCCATTGCTGCATCGGAGGGTGGGCTTTCACTATCTGACGAGGATCCGGACTCGCTCCCTCCGGGGTGGTTAGCGAGGCGCCGGATCTAGAAGCGGATATGTTGCCCGTGCTTTCCCGGGCTGCTTCGGTGGTGGGTCTGGAGATGGTTTATCCCCCAGCCCCACGGCCGGACCGACTAGATGGGTGTTACGTGGAGGCTAAGAAGAAGGCCAAGCCTTCTAAGCCTCCCGTCCCCTTCTTCCCGCAGGTGCACAGTGAGCTCACGCAGCCTTGGAGGGCACCTTTCTCTGCCCAATCTGCGTGCGCTTCCGCTTTTACCACCCTTGACGGTGGAGCAGCCAGGGGGTACGAGGCGATTATCCAGGTTGAGCGTGCCATTGCGGTCAATCTTTGCTCGCGTGGCGCCTCTTCCTGGTGTGGTCAGCCTTGTATTCCGTCAAAAGCGTGTACGTTATCTGCGTCCCTCGGGGCCAAAGCCTACACTGCTGCGGGCCAGGCTGCTTCTGCCCTGCACGCTATGGCCACGTACCAGCGCTACCAAGCGCAGGTGTTGGCTCAGCTGCACGAGGGTGGTTCTGACCCAGGCTTAATGCATGAGCTTCGCACCGCAACCGACTATGCTCTGCGTACCACCTAGTCGGCTGTGCGTGCCCTGGGAAAGACAATGGCCACATTAGTGGTCCAGGAGCACCACCTCTGGTTAAACCTGGCCGAGATGTGTGATGTTGACAAAGTCCGCTTTCTCAACACACCCATCTCCCAGGCTGGCTTGTTCGGCGACACCGGTGAGTTCACCCAGGAATTCACGGCGGTAAAAGAGCAGTCGAGTATGATGGGTGAGGTCATCTATCGGCAGGCTCGTAAAACCGCTCCCCCCGCCGAACCATCCACCTCGGCTGCTCCTCGCTGAGGGTGCCCGCCTGCAGCTTCAAGACCTGCTCCGCCACCGTTTCCCGCTCCACCAGCTAAGCGGCCACGTCAAGCACCCTGCAGGCATGCAGCGCCCCCGTCCCAGGGCGCCGTTAAGTTCGGTAAGCGGACTGCGAAGCGACCCTGAGACGGGCCATCCGGAGAAGAGGGGACTTGCTCTTTCCTCGGTGGAGGGCCGAGCACAACATCAAACGGTGTTTTTCAACACCAGGCTGCTGACTTCACGGCCAGCGGCT
Organism: Danio choprae; assembly: GCA_903798125.1. Lineage (NCBI taxonomy): Eukaryota > Metazoa > Chordata > Actinopteri > Cypriniformes > Danionidae > Danio > Danio choprae. The sequence goes on from CAIGQW010054892.1 coordinate 333,241, forward strand.
ACCAAATTATCAAAGAAAGAGCTTTTTTCCCCTTCTCTGGATGTGACAGCCCAAAGACTGCCAGTTTGGGACGCTATGCCTTCCAGCTCGCAGGATTGGTGCATCTCGCCATGGGCTCGGAGTGTGTTAGAGGACGGGCTCCCTTCTCTCGCACTGCTGTCCCCCCCTCAGGACCCTGGGAGGAAGGTGAGTGTGAATTCCTTACTTCCTGCTCTTCCTCGGGACCCCTTGGCTCCCGGGGTGAGCCCTCCTATTCCTTGCTGCCTCACCGCTGGTGCGTCAGTGATCGTGCCGTTGGTGCCACTTGCGCAAGCTCTGGCAGCCTGGTTAGTGCTGCCCAGCCCGTCGCAATGGCTCATGCGCGCGATCAGACTCGGTTACGTGATTCAATTCGCAAAACGCCCTCCCAGGTTCACGGGCGTGTATTACACCAGGGTCAGCCCTGTGTCCGCCCCTGTCTTGCGCGAGGAGATTGCTGTCCTCCTGGCGAAGGATGCAATCGAGCCGGTCCCTCCAGCCGAGATGAGGAGCGGGTTTTACAGCCCGTACTTCATCGTACCCAAGAAAAGCGGTGGGTTACGGCCAATCCTAGATCTGCGCGTTCTGGTTCTCGGCTCGCGGGCATCCGCATACTCAATTATCTCGACGACTGGCTTCTAGCTCAGGGACACGGTGCTCAGGCACCTCGACCAGTTGGGGTTTCAGGTCCACCGAGAAAAGAGCAAGTTCGCCCCTGTGCAGAGCATCTCTTTTCTCGGGGTGGAGCTGGACTCGATCACCATGATGGCGCGCCTCTCCCGAGAGCGCACCGGGCTGATGCTGACCTGTTTGAAGGAGTTCGACAAGAGAACCGTGGTCCCACTGAAATTATTTCAGAGGCTCCTGGCACATATGGCTTCTGCAGCCGCGGTCACGCCGCTCGGATTGCTCCATATGAGACCGCTTCAGCACTCGCTTCACGATCGGGTCCCCAGACGAGCATGGCACGCGGGCACACACCGGGTGACTGTCACTCCGCTGTGACAACAGATGCCTCCACATTGTGACGACAGATGCCTCCAGCACGGGCTGGGGGGCCATGTGTTGCAGGCATGCAGCTGCGGGTCTATGGAAAGGATTCTGGATGCATTGGCCTGAAGCTGTTGGCAGTGTATCTCGCTCTACGCCGTTTTTTTCCAGATTTAGAGCGGAAACACGTACTGGTCAGGACTGACAGTACGGCGACAGTAGCGTATATCAACCGTATGGGGGCTATCCGCTCTCGCCGCATGTCTCAGCTCGCTTGCCGTCTGCTCCTCTGGAGTCACACCCAGCTGAAATCGCTGCGTGCCATTCATATCCCCGGCGAGCTCAACCGTGCAGTCGATGCGCTCTCACGGCAGCTTCCGCTGCAGGGTGAATGGAGGCTCCACCCCGAGTCTGTCCAGCTGATATGGGCGTGCTTCAGAGAAGCCCAGGTCAACCTGTTTGCTTCCTCCAAGAGCACCCACTGCCAGTGGTTTTATTCCCTGACCGAGGCTTCCCTCGGCACGGATGCACTGGCTCACAGCTGGCCTCGGAGCATGTCCAAATATGCGTTTCCCTCAGTGAGCTTACTGGCGGAGTTACTGTGCAAGCTCAGGGAGGACGAGGAGCGGGTCTTGCTTGTTGCGCCTATTTGGCCCAACCGGACCTGGATTTCAGAACTCTCTCTCCTCGCGACAGCCCCTCCCTGGCGAATCCCCTTGAAAGAAGACCTTCTCTCTCAAGGACGGGGCACCATCTGGCACCCGCGCCCAGATCTCTGGAACCTCCACGTGTGGTCCATAGACGGAGCGCGGAAGACTTAGGTGACCTACCGAATGCGGTGGTTAACACTATCACTCAGGCTAGAGCACCCTCTACGAGGCATGCCTACGCCCTGAAATGGAGTCTATTCACTGAATGGTGCGCTTCTCTCCGAGAAGACCCCCGAACTTGTCAGATCAGCATTGTTTATCTTTCCTTCAGGATAGATTGGAGCAGAGGCTGTCGCCCTCCACACTGAAGGTTTATGTCGCCGCCATCTCTGCTCATCATGACGCGGTAAATGGCGGCGCCGTGGGAAGGCATAACCTCTCCACCCAGTTCCTTAGAGGCGCGAGGCGATTAAATCCACCCCGCCCCCCTCTCATGCCCTCTTGGGACCTCTCCATAGTGCTTACGAGCCTACGCGGAGCTCCGTTCGAACCACTCGACTCAGTATCCTTGAGATTTCTGTCCTTGAAGACAGCTCTGCTGGTTGCGTTGGCATCGATATAGAGGGTCGGGGACCTGGAGGCATTTTCGGTCAGTGATTCGTGCCTGGAATTCGGACCGGACTTCTCTCACGTTATCCTGAGACCCCGGCCTGGATATGTGCCCATGGTTCCTACCACACCGTTTAAAGACCAGGTGGTGAACCTGCAAGCGCTGCCTTCGGAGGAGGCAGACACAGCCCTTTCAATGCTGTGTCCTGTTCGCGCTCTGCGCATTTATGTGGATCGCACTCAGAGCTTTAGATCCTCTGAGCATCTCTTCGTCTGTTACGGTGGTGGGCAGAAGGGAAGTGCCATATCCAAGCAGGGGTTGGCCCACTGGATAGTGGATGTCATCTCCTTCGCTTATTCAAGCCAGTGCGAGCCGTGTCCCCCAGGAGTGAGAGCGCACTCGACTAGGAGCATCGCTTCTTCTTGGGCGCTAGCACACGGCGCCTCTCTGACAGTCAGACTCTGATAATCTCAGAGTGGAGCCCATTTCCTCACGTGTGCTGGCTAACCCCGGTGAATGAGGAAATTCGGTGGGTGTTGTAACACGTGTTGTAGAATTCGACTTCATCAATTAGATACTATCACACTGGAGGTTTTGGATACCAGAAAATAGACTTTATTCAACATAATAAAGCCGAGAAGTCTCCCCTAGACAATCTGTGTTCTTCACAATTTTTATACAGATTTTCTCTCCCCACCTCCTTGTTTTAACTCTGACCATTTTAGGATGTTTTCTCTTTACTGAGAGGTTCAGTGTATCTTTAGGTGCTCATGTTATTCTGGGCCCTGTCCCCTACAATGCAAACACCTGTTTCCACACCAGAGTTATCTCTCCATAGATTCAATTCCTTCTGAGTGTTTACATACATTGGCATGTTGGTACATTAATTTTATAATATGTCACTCACTCTCCTGAAAGCCTCTCACCGATATAACTTCATATGTGTGTTTTACATGTACAATCACTGTTTTACATATTAACTCATTCTTCAGCAGCTCCCCACAATGATGACCTCACAGATTCCTCAGCATAACACACAATCAGCTGTCACCTTTCTTCTCAAAATATACCAACAGTTGTTGCCCTTTTTCCTCAAAATACATGTCTATACATATCTAGATGGTTATATAGGTTGACATGTTTACTACACACTTTTAAAGAATAAAAAATCTTCTTCATACGCTTGCGGCGCCTTTTCTCTCTAACACAGAGATACGTGCACATTTTTTACTTTGATCAGTTCAGTTCCCCATTTGGCGAACCCTACAGAGTTCCTCCAAGGCCCCCAGCATCTGACTCAGCGGAGGAGTCAGGTGCCTGGCCCACTACGTTGTTGGCATGCCCACTTGGTCAGCCAGCCTTGGTCAGTTCTGGGTATAGGTGCCCGCTATGTGCAATCCCCACTGGCAATCCCATACGCTTCACTCAGCCTCGGTATAGTTCCCTCCTCTGGGCGGGCCCGTGTCTTCCCTCCCCGCTAACCATCTTTGTATGTGTACTCCCCCTTTATAGGGTTAGTCCATATGTCTTATTGCCACCAGGTCTCCCCATTGGGCAGCAGGTGGCCTCCGCAGCGTCCTCCCTATCGGGACTGCACGCTTTCCCAACGTACTGTCGTATCTTAAATTTCTAGAACTTAACTAGGTGCATTTTTGCGACTTCCCGAAAAAGGGCCAGGGGACACGTTGGAGGGCTGCATCTATGGTGATGATGGTGCGCGCATGCTTATGCTTGGCATAATTGCTATCATACATTTCCCCATAGTGGAAGTTTCCACACAGCATTGTAGTTCCCCTCCCGCTGGGGAACGGAACGGTTACTAAAGTAACCCTTGTTCCCCGAGGGGGGGAACAGAAATGCTATGTTCCTTCGCCACAGCGATTGCGCCTTAGCTGACAGCTGTAGTTCGGCTTCTTCAGCTAGAAAAGGTATGGTTTCAGGGCAGAGCTGGCATCTTATACACAGACTGATTGTGATTGCTGCCATTTCATTGGCCCGTTTCATTACACTTCAGATGATTGGATTTCTGACGAAATCCCCATAGTGGAAGTTTCCACATAGCAATTCCGTTCCCCCCCTCGGGTTCCGTTTGCACCCCAGCGTATGGTCTAACAGGGTTGTGCTTATTCTCTTAATGAGTTATAGGTGTGTTTTGAGCGTGACATGCATTAAACCAATCGGACAATCATCTCCCATCCCCTTTGAAAGTCAGGTGCGTCCCCTTTAAAAGCCATGGCGCATTTGCTATTTACATGACAGACTTTGTAAGTGGAAAAACTGAATGCTTCACAAGTGAGAAAACAGTTTAACAGACATTCTGCAGTGTGAGAATAATGAATGAGCCTCCTACATTCTGCCTCTTTACTTTACTCCTTTACTTCGTGGATAAGGAAACGGTGTTGTACGCATCCACTAAAGACATCCATTAGCCTACATATTTAGTTTGTTAAGTGCAACGATTTGTTTCAAAACTATTTCTAAATTCAGTTCTAATTTCCAGCAAGCGAATAAATGAACAATAATAACGAAGTGTGGTCAAAAAACACATGTCCAAACACACGTCCTATTCTTATGCCCATATGGTGATGCATATGTCTCCAAAACCCGACAGGTGGACAAATCTAAACTTGTTTTAATTAAAACAAATATAAATATGCATATAATAAATACTACTATTACTGCTAATAATAACAACATTATACAAATCCAAATTGTCATGAATAAACTGAAAAAAGCCCGAACCATTATTTACTTATTTTATCATTTAGAAACATGCATATATGATTATTATAGATTATAATCATATTAAAATACGGCAGCACATAAATTCTTCCTCATGGGCTTTACTGCCACAAGGTTCAAAGTTGAGAGAAGCAGGATGCTGCAACCGACAAACAATTAAACGTTTTAATGACAATAAACAATACATAAAATGAAAGCCCATTCTTCACTGTAATAATCACTCTTCTTTATTCCTAATCATCAAAGTTACTCTGCTGTTAGATTACACGGTGTCATAATAACATGTAACACCACACTGCAGCATGCAAAAAAAAAAATCTTTTCCATGTTAATAATACTTTTTGTCCTAACCATAAGTTTCTTTTTCTGCAACATCACCGATGGAACAAAAATTATTTTAACACATTGCATGCTTAACTTTGTTCTGTGTATATAGTTCTTTGAATATCTGTGCATTACATTTCTTTATACAATTTCTATCTTGTAATTCATTCATTCATTTTCTTTTCGGCTTAGTCCCTTTATTAATCAGGGGTCGCTACAGTGGAATGAACCACCAACCGCCCTTCCAGCTGCAACCCAACACAGGGAAACACCCATACACTCTTGCATTTACACACATACACTACGGCCAATTTAGCTTATTCAATTCACCTATAGTGCATGTCTTTGGACTATAGGGGAAACCGGAGCACCTGGAGGAAACCCACACGAACACGGGGAGAACATGCAAACTCCACACAGAAATGCCAACTGACACAGCCGGGGCTCAAACCAGCAAACTTCGTGCTGTGAGGCGTGCTACCCACTGCTGCCCATCTCTCTTGAAATATAACATATAAATATAAAACTTAGTGCAGTCACAGCCTTTACTCACCCATTCTTTTCTGTAGGCTACTTTATATCTAGTGTACATTGGAATGATGATAAATCAAACATACACTTTTGCTAGTGATATTTCTGTTGTCGATATGAGTATTGTCCTTTTTTGCTATTTATATCCAACCCAGGCTCATTGGAGATATGTGCCCATGGCTACATATTTGAGAACTTAGAAATATATACCCTGGGCTATGTGTTTGCAGTTTTTGTTTTCAGATATTCACTACAGGCCACTGTGCACATTTTTGTCTCAAACAGGTTACTGGGGCCGAGCAAACCAGTCACACTTGAAAAGCCATTCATACAAAGGGAAGCAGTCAGTGGCATAACCCCATAGCATTCATTTTACACACAAAAATCGAGCGAGCACATTTCTCAGTTCTTAAAAACGTATCTCTGGGCACATTCCCAATGAGTCAGTGTTGTTTTTATTGCTAAGACTGCATTTACATTGCATGATTCAATCGACCCAATTCAGATTTTTTCTCCAATGTGGCAGTTTTGATATGGCCAACGTATATTTAAGCAGAACATAAAAAAAAAAAATAAATAAAAAAAATCACATGGATTTCATGGACTCAGGCCTCGTTCTTATGTCATATCTAATGTTCTTCATTAGATATAAATCAGATATGTGTTCTCATGTCTGCAGTGTAATCTGGTAGATTGGATTTTCATTTGTCAATGCGAGTCACACATCATTATAAATGAAAGCATCCTATTGCATACATCACTTGTATAAATCACAGCATGGACATTAAAATGTCTACTGGTTTAAAAAGCCTAGATTAAAAGGAGATGGAAAAATGAGAACTTTTCTGTTATAAACAAAACTTGTCAACTTGTCAAAAAGAAAAAAAAGAAAGTAAACTTTTAAACCCTGCCCCCAGATCAAATACAGGAATGAAGAAAAGGAGTGCGCTTTTATTATGTCAGCTGTCAGTCAGCACCTGGTCAGGTCCATAAATATTCGACACGAAACATTTTTAGGTCTATACACCAACACAATGGATTTGAAATGAAACTAACAATATGTGTGGCTATACATGCCCATGCCATGACACTACCATGCGCATGCTCGAGTGACGTCATTACTGCTACTACGGTTGCCTCGTTGTGTGTGTTTGTAGCTTCGCCGCGTAGAATTGAAATTTCTACTTTTTTATCATAAAACACATCACCATTCGCTAGTATTTGTATTTTCTACTAAGGGTGAACAAACTCTTAATATATTTATACAATCAAATCTACTTTAAAACGTTCTGTCTCTCGAGCATCCGCCTGTGGCTTGTAGCTTTAGCCTGCTAGCACCGCCAGCCAGCTAAAGCTACCGACTTCCTCTACTTACTGTCTTTGCTCTTCACCCTGTACTATGTCGCTTGCGTGTTCATCCTTGTGTGCAGAAGAAGCAGCGATGGAGGTGTTGGATGTGGAACTGGAGAAGCTTGGGAACCAGATTCGCCTTCTGGAGATGAAGCGGGCACAGATCCGGAGACAACGGGCCCTGCTCGGTCATCTGAGGTAAGTGTGGGATACAATCTTAACACTCCGTCCACCTCAACCCCGTGTGTTTCTCCGTCCAGTCCCAGCGCACTGAAGTTGCCGTTTGTCCAGGGGTCGGTCACACTGGCACCTGGCTACCGTGGCACCTGCCCCTGGATGCAGCCGCGTAAGGTGAATACAAGGTCGCGGGGCAGAACGTTTCCTCCTCCTGTGTTTGAGATGCCCACGGAGAACCGCTTCGCCCCCCTCTGCGAGACGGGTCGCGATGTGGCTGTCATCGGTGACTCCATCGTTCGCCATGCTCGTGCTGCTTCCACTAAAGGTAACAACATACGCACTCACTGCTTTCCCAGTGCTCGTGTTAAGGATGTTTCTGCTAGGGTACCCGCTATCCTGAGCGCTGGCGAGAGCATCGGAGCTGTCGTTCTCCACGTGGGGACGAACGACACCGGGCTGCGGCAGACGGAGATCCTGAAGAGGGACTTCAGGAGCCTGATCGAGACGGTTCGACACACCTCGCCCACCACGCAGATCATCGTATCTGGACCGCTTCCTACTTACCGCCGAGGAAATAAAAGGTTCAGTAGACTTTTTGCTCTCAATAAATGGCTTTTAACATGGTGTAAAGAACAGAAATTGCTCTTTGCCAACAACTGGAATCTTTTCTGGGAGCGTCCTAGGCTCTTCCGTCCTGATGGTCTGCACCCCAGCAGAGCTGGAGCTGAACTCCTATCGGACAACATCTCCAGGAGGCTTCGTTCTGTCTGACTAGTAAGTGAAAATTCACATTTTAGCCATATAGACTATTGCTCGTCACACTTAAATCACAGTAATGCATACCAGGCTTAACCATGTTTAACTCTTTTGAAGTATTGGCACTTAATGTTATGCCTCCGGATATTAGGAAAAAAACTATGTTATCTCTCGCTTTAATCACCATATATAGACCTCCAGGACCCTATGTCACTTTTCTAAAAGAGTTTTCTGATTTTATTTCTGACGTACTAGTTAAAACTGATAAAATGCTAATTGTAGGAGACTTTAATATACACATAGATGACGCTAACGATACATTAGGGCTCACATTTACCGATTTACTACAATCACTTGGGATAAAGCAAAACGTTGTTGGTCCAACCCATCACTTAAAGCATACATTAGATCTAATTTTGTCCCATGGAATTGAGGTAATTGATGTAGACATTATACCACAAAGCGATGACATAACAGACCACTACCTCTTATTATATAAGCTGTGTTTACCTGAAATTAGCAGATCTGCACAGATATATCGTCCTGGTAGAACTATCGTCCCATCCACTAAAGACGAATTTACAAATAACTTACCTGATCTTTCTATATTTCTAAATGTACCCGCGGACGCAAATGACCTTGATGTAGTAACCAGCAGTGTAGATGCTATCTTTACTAACACACTAAATACTGTGGCACCCATTAAATTAAAAAAGGCTAGAGAGAATAAAACTACACCATGGTATAATAGTCATACTCGCGCTCTCAAAACAGCAACTCGTGCCCTGGAACGTAAGTGCAAAAAACTAAATTAGAGGTCTTTAGAATGGCGTACAAAGATAGTATGTCCAGCTATAGGAGGGCTCTAAAATCCGCCAGGACCGAGCACCTCCGCAAACTGATAGAAAATAATCAGAACAATCCTAGATTCTTATTTAACACCATTGGTAAACTAACAAATAATCGCTCATCTCTGGAAGAAAATATCCCTCCGCACATTAGTAGTGATGACTTCATGAATTTCTTCAGTGATAAAATAGAAGGCTTCAGACAGAAAATAGAAGATGTTAAACTTACTGCTCCACATTATACCTCAGATTCATTAAACATTCCACTGAATCAATTTAATCTACAGTGCTTCAACATGATAGAACAGGAAGAGCTAGATAAACTTATAAATGGTTCTAAACCAGCTACATGTATGTTAGACCCAATTCCAACTAAGTTACTGAAAGAGTTGTTACCTGTAGTAGGAGAACCTCTTCTTAATGTTATTAACTCTTCTTTATCTGTAGGCCATGTTCCAAATCCTTTCAAGCTAGCTGTTATTAAGCCTATTATTAAGAAACCACAACTGGACCCCAGCAACTTAGCTAATTAATTATAGCTAATTAGACCTATTTCAAATCTTCCATTTATGTCTAAAATACTAGAAAAAGTTGTTTCTGCCCATTTATGCTCCTTTCTACAGATGAATAACGTTTTTGAAGTGTTTCAGTCAGGTTTCAGGCCTCATCACAGCACAGAAACTGCATTAGTGAAAATAACCAACGATCTACTCTTAGCTGCTGACCAAGGCTGCATCTCGTTATTACTTTTACTTGATCTTAGTGCTGCATTTGACACCATTGACCACAATATCCTTATAGATCGCTTAAATTCTACAGGTGTCCAGGGACAGGCTCTACAATGGTTTAAGTCATACTTAACGGACCGTTACCAGTTTGTCAATATAAATGGACAGCCCTCACAAACCAGGCCAGTAAAGTATGGAGTGCCTCAAGGGTCAGTTCTAGGCCCTTTGCTGTTTACAATATACATGCTACCCCTGGGAGACATTATTAGAAGACATGGCATCAGCTTCCACTGCTATGCAGATGATACCCAATTATATATTTCAACAAAACCTGATGAGACATCTGAACTGTCTAAACTAACTGAATGTATTAAAGACATCAAAGACTGGGTGACCAACAATTTTCTTCTCTTAAACTCAGACAAAACAGAATTATTACTTATTGGGCCTAAATCCTGTACACAGCAGATCTCCCAACTTGACCTGCAGAGGGATACAAAGTTAGCATTAGCTCTACTGTAAAAGATCTGGGTGTTATATTAGACAGCAATTTATCTTTTGAAAATCATATCTCCCACGTCACAAAAACCGCCTTCTTTCATCTGAGAAATATCGCTAAGTTACGAAATATGCTATCCATCTCAGATGCAGAAAAGCTAGTTCACGCTTTTATGACCTCTAGGCTGGATTACTGTAATGCTCTGTTCGCTGGTTGCCCAGCATCTTCTATTAATAAACTTCAGCTAGTACAAAATGCAGCTGCCAGAGTTCTTACCAGGTCTAGAAAATATGATCATATCACCCCAATTTTATCCTCCTTACACTGGCTGCCTGTTAAGTTCCGTATTGATTACAAAATATTGCTTCTTAGCTATAAAGCTTTAAATAATCTAGCTCCTGTTTATCTAACTAACCTTCTGTCTCGCTAAAATCCAACCCGCTCTTTAAGATCTCAAAACGCAGGGCTTCTGGTAGTACCCAGAATAGCAAAGTCAAGTAAAGAAGGTTGAGCCTTCTCATTTATGGCTCCTAAACTCTGGAATAGCCTTTCTGATAATGTCCGAGGCTCAGACACACTCTCTCAATTTAAAACTAGATTAAAGACTTATCTTTTCAGTAAAGCATACACCCAATGCGTCGCATAACGGTATGATGTATTAGTGTACTCCTCCTGTCTTAATGGTGTCGCAGCACCATTGATGCGATCCTAGACCTGTGAAGAGATGATCCTAAGGTATTCTGGACCAGGCCGTATCCCGAGCTGATACCGTGGTGGCCATGGAGGAATGGAGTGCATGAGACTGATTCCTGAAAGGCTACATTGACGAACAAGTCTACGCTTGATCCTGTGGGCCAGCCGGACCTCCTGCTGGTGCCCTACCCTCACCTGCAGATTCCACGATGGATGTCCAGCTTCTCCAGCCCCGGCGCCTAGACTGCAGCTTCACATAGGAAGTTTGGCCAGAAGAAAAATGATTGTGCCTAACAGAGCCTGGTTTCTCTCAAGGTTTTTTTTTTCCTTCACTTCGTCAAGTTTTTTCCTTGCCACTGGCCTGCTCGGATCGGGACTTGTGGAGCTGCGCTTCGGTGGATTTGCTCTTCAGTATTGAACTTTTAGCAGTGAAACTTAATCCACACTGAACTGAACTAAACTCTGAAATCTGGACTTTACTAGAACTTGTTAAGCTGCTTTGACACAATCTACATTGTAAAAAGCGCTATATAAATAATATGGATTGAATTGAATTGAACTACCACCACCATGCTTCACTGCTTAGGATAATGAGCAGTTCCTTTCCTTGTACAAGTTGATATTGGTCTCATCTGTCCATAGGATGTTGTTCCAGAACTGTGAAGGCTTTTTTAAAACTCTAATTTGGCCTTCCTGTTTTTGAGGTTCACCAATGGTTTACATCTTGTGGTAAACCCTCTGTATTCACTCTGATGAAGTCATCTCTTGATGGTTGACACACATACACCTACCTCTTGGAGAGTGTTCTTGATCTGGCCAACTGTTGTGAAGGGTTTTTTCTTCACCAGGCAAAGAATTCTTCGGTCGTCCACAACAGTTGTTTACGTGGTCTTCTGGGTCTTTTAGTGTTGCTGAGCTCACTGGTGCATTCTTTCTTTTTAAGAATGTTCCAAACAGTTGTTTTGGCCACGCCTAATGTTTTTGCTATCTCTCTGATGGGTTTGGTTTGTTTTTTTTAGCCTAATGATGGCTTGCCTGACTGATAGTGACAGCTCTTTAGATCTCATCTTGAGAGTTGACCACAACACATTCAAAATGCAAATAGCACACTTGAAATGAACTCTGGACCTTTTATCTGCTCATTGTAGTTGGGATAATGAGGGAATAACATACCTGGCCATGGAACAGCTGAGAAACCAATTGTCCCATTACTTTTGATCCCTTAACAAGTGGGAGGCACATATGCCAACTGTTGCAATTTGTATACTGTTCACCTGATTTGGATGTAAATACTCTTAAGTTAAAGCTGACAGTCTGCAGATAAAGCACATATTGTTTGTTTCATTTCAAATCCATTGTGTCGGTGAATAGAACCAAAAATGTTAGAATTGTGTCAGTGTTGTATATTTTCCTACCAAACTAGGAAAAGATTTATCATTAGAACACCTTTTCTTATGCCTAAGCGACATTAAGACCTGGATGACTAATAACTCTCTGCAGCTAAATGAAAATAAAACTGAGGTGCTCTTATAAGGTCCTGCTGCTACCAACGATTCAATTAAAACTCAGCTAAGATTCCTAAATGACAACCCACACAATCATGCCAAGAATCTTTGAGTTATTGTTGATCCACTTTTGCCGTTTGACAAGTATGTAAATGCAGTTGTGAAGAGCAGCTTTTCCAACTTAGATTGGTGGCATAATTTAAAACATTTATTTCTAAAAAAGACCTCAAAGTTGTAATTCATGCTTTAATTTCCTACTACTGTAACTTTTTGTACATTGGTCTACCTCAGTCAACACGGTTTTATTTACAGCTGGTTCAGAATGCAGCCACCAGATTGATAATCGGAACTAAGAACAGAGATCATATCTCTCTTGTCCTTGCCTCATTGCACTGGCTTCCTATAAAACTCAGAGTTGATTTCAAGATTCTTCTTTTCACATATAAAGCATTGCACAATTCTGCCCCAGTCTATATCTGTGAATTACTTATTAGGCCATATACAGGTTGTAGGCCATTAAGGTCCTATGATCAGTTTCTTTTGTCTGTCCCTCACTCTCGCTGCAAATCAAAAGGTGATTGAGCTTTCTGTGTTGCGGCCCCAAGGCTCTGGAACAGTCTCCCTCTGAACAACATGATTTCTCCATCATTGGATGCTTTTAAATCTAATTTAAAGACTTGTTTTTACTCCCTTGCCCTTGAGTGATGCATGCATGTTATTTTATATCTGTATTTCAGTTTCTACATATATATTTTCTTTCCTTTTCTTATATTTTTAATACAAGTTTTATAATTTTTTTATTTATTAAATATTTTATTTTATTGTAAAGCACTTCGGATCAACTACAGTTGTGTAAATTTGTGCATTATAAATAAAGTATGCCTTGCCTTACCTATAGTATCTAATGAAAATCTAAAATTCATTCCTGTCAACATCAGGATGTGAAAATATGGGATATACCCCTGATTCTGTTTAAGCACACACCCAAATCCCAACATGTCCACTTTCGCTCCTTTTCAAATCTCGTACAGAAGCCCTTTGGGAAACCACTTCTTTATCATTATGCAGCGTGTCTGACAGTATGTACAGTTACATGAATTGATGGTTTCAGAAGTTGCATAGCAAGGGTTTTAATGAAAAGGAAAAATGTGACACATTCTCACACTTGAGATTGGCTTTGTTGATGTTACTGATATGTGGGAAAATATTTACACAAGATGATAGCTGTCAGTGTTCGTCCGCGTCATCCTTTGTTTATGTCATGTGCTTTCTTTGTCCTTCTCCCGCCACTGTCATTGTTAATCTGTTCCACCTGTGTTCATCCCTTGTGTGTGATTACCTTAATCATTCCTTCATCCATTTATACCCTTTCGTCTGTGTCCATTGTTGTCCGGTATCTTGAATCGTATGGGTCTCGTCCTGTGTCGTCCTGTCTTCCCTTATCCTGTATCTGTTACCCGTAAGTGTTATTAAACCCGTTTTTGTAATGTTCATCCTTCTCCGTCTCGTCATGTTATCCTCCGCCCTCCGGGCGTTACAATAGCAGGAAAGAATGGTAAAATACAGAAGAATCCCAGGAAAAACGGTAGTATTGACGGGTACAACAGAGTTTGAATCTCTCTCAGCTCATGTGTCCGCTGGGTTTATGAATGAGCTCAACAGTGGAGAAAGTTGAGAAAAGGGGAGTGGAGAAAGGGAGAGTTGGCAGCTGATGAACATGTCTGTTCATGTCTGGCTTGCATGGTTCGGAACTTGTGGAGCTGCACATCGATGGATTTGCTCTTTAGTGTTTGGACTTTCAGCAGTGAAAATTTAACCACACTGAACTGAACTAAACTGAACTTAAACTCTGAAAACTGGACTGACACAGTTTCAATTTACTTTGTTAAGCTGCTTTGACACAATCTACATAGTAAAAGCGCTATAGAAATAAAGATGAATTGAACAGTAAATTCTGGAGGATGTCTCCAGCCAATCAGAATCAAGAATTTCAACAGACCATGCTACATACATACATACATAGTCGATACATGCATACATAAATGCATACATACAGTTGAAGTCATAATTATTAATAATAATAATATAAAATTATTATTAGCCCCCTGTATAATTATTTCCCCAATTTCTATTCTACTGAAAGGTTTTTTTTAACAATTTTCTAACCATAAGAATTTTAATAACTAATTTCTAATAACTGATTCTTTTATCTTTGCCATGACGATGGTACATAATATTTTATTAGATGTTTTTTAAGATACTAGTATTCAGGTTAAAGTCCAACTTAAAGGCTTAACTAGACCAATTAGGCAAGTTAGGGTAGTTAGGCAAGTTGTATAACAGTGGGTTGTTCTGTAGACCAACGAAAAAACATATTGATAAAAGAGGCTAATAATATTGACTTTAAAATGCTTTTGTTTTTGTTTTTTAAATAAAAACTGCATTTATTCTAGCTGAAATAAAACAATTTTCTGAAAGAAGCAATATTTTAGAAAATACTGTGAAAAAATCCTTGCTCTGTTAAACATAATTTGGGAAATATTTGAAAAAAAAAAATTACAGAATGGCTAATAATTTTGACTTCAACTGTATACACAGGGGTTGGACAATGAAACTGAAACACTGGCCAACCTATTGTTGGAGGTTTCATAGCACAACATTATGATTGATATATCAAAGTTCAAAAGAGGGCAAATTGTTGGTCTGCGTCTACCTGTAACCAAGACACTAAATCTTTGTGATGTATTAAGAGCCACGGTATTCAGGGTAATGTCAGCATACCATTAAGGAAGACAAACCACATTCAACAGCAGTAACTGTGGACGCAAGAGAAAACTAAAAGGGATGTCTGGGTGCTAACCAGGATTGTATCTAAAAACCATTAAACCACACATGTCCAACTCACTGCAGTATTAAATGTGCAGCTCAACTCTCCTGTTTCCTGCTCCACATGGTCAATACACAGGCTGCTATAGCCAAAATCCCCTGGCCAGTGTGCAGGGCTTGAATCTATCATTCTCAAGACAAACTGATGCTATTTTGGACACAGAAGTAGGTCCTACACCATACTAATGAATTATTGTGGTATTCAACCCGCCATCCGCAGCATAGTTTGGGGGTGTTGGGGAAAGATTAATTATTCATTCATTCATTCATTCATTTTCAACCGCTTATCCGGGGCCGGGTCGCGGGGGTAGCAGTCTTAGGAGAGAACCCCAGACTTCCCTCTCCCCAGACACTTCCTCCAGCTCCTCCGGGGGGATCCCGAGGCGTTCCCAGGCCAGCCGAGAGACATAGTCTCTCCAGCGTGTCCTGGGTCTTCCCCGAGGCCTCTTCCCGGTGGGACATGCCTGGAACACCTCCCTAGGTAGGCGTCCAGGAGGCATCCGAAACAGATGCCCGAGCCACCTCAGCTGACTTCTCTCGATGTAGAGGAGCAGCGGCTCTACTCCGAGCTCCTCCCGGGTGACAGAGCTCCTCACCCTATCTATAAGGGTGCGCCCTGCCACCCTGCGAAGGAAACTCATTTCGGCCGCCTGTATCCGAGATCTTGTCCTTTCGGTCATGACCCAAAGCTCATGACCATAGGTGAGAGTAGGAACGTAGATTGACCGGTAAATCGAGAGCTTTGCCTTTCGGCTCAGCTCCTTCTTTACCACAACGGACCGGTACATCGACCGCATTACTGCAGCCGCTGCACCAATCCGCCTGTCAATCTGACGTTCAAAAATGTTTTAAATTCTGTAACCAAAGAACAAATGTTTGATGAAAGCCTATACAGCAATGTGTGAAGTGGAAATGATCCTAAATTACATCTATATCAAACAAACCTAATGATCTAGTACATCTAAACCCCAACAATCTCCTTCAGCTAAAATGACAACCAAATTTTCCTCCAGGATGTTTCCAGAAAGTTAGATGTTCTTAGATGTTACCTAAGTATTCAGACCCTTTGCTGTGACTATATACATATAACTCAGGTGCTGTCCGTTTCTTCTGATCATCCTTGAGATGGTTCTACGCCTTCATTTGAGTCCAGCTGTGTTTGATTATGCTGATTGGACTTGATTAGGAAAGTCTATATAAGTCTATATAACCTGTCTATATAAGACCTTGCAGCTCACAATGCATGTCAAAGCAAATGAGAATCATGAGGTCAAAGAAACTGCCTGAAGATTTCAGACACAGAATTGTGGCAAGGCACAGATATGGCCAATGGCCATTTCTACTGCACTTAAGGTTCCTGAGAGCACAGTGGCCTCCATAATCCTTAAATGGAAGATATTTGGGATGACCAGAACCCTTCCTAGAGGTGAGAGAGGAAAAGAAGAGCCCAAAGATCACTGTGGCTGAGCTCCAGAGATGCAGTCGTGAGATGGGGGAAAGTTGTAGAAAGTCAACCATCACTGCAGCCCTCCGCCAGTCAGGGCTTTATGGGAGAGTGCCCTGACGCAAGACTCTCCTCAGTGGAGTTTGCTGAAAAACATCTGAAGGCCTCCAAGTGAAGATTCTCTGGTCTGATGAGACCAATATAGAACTTTTCGGCAATAGGGTTTTTGTTTTAGAAACATTTTTTGTTGTGCTGGCTGAAAGTCTTCACATTCTGATAGTAATAATTAAAGTAAATGATCTAAATCTATTTATATGTATTTTTATATTCTGGGTAAGATATAGGACTAAAAAATTTTCATCCAATTAAAAATCATCAGGCCAATAATTAACTTAATTATGATAGATAACTCAAACTGTCTGTCAAGAAATTTTAATTTCTTATTTCTGAGCATGGGGCAGCACGGTGGCGCAGTGGGTATCGCTCTTGCCTCACAGCAAGAAGGTCGCTGGTTCGAGCCTCGGCTGGGTCAGTTGGCATTTCTGTGTGGAGTTTGCATGTTCTCCCCGTGTTGGCGTGGGTTTCCTCCGGGTGCTCCGGTTTCCCCCACAAGTCCAAAGACATGCGGTACAGGTGAATTGGGTAAGCTAAATTGTCCGTAGTGTATGTGTGTGAATGAGTGTGTATGGATGTTTCCCAGTAATGGGTTGCATCTGGAAGGGCATCCGCTGTGTAAAACATATGCAGGATAAGTTGGCGGTTCATTTCACTGTGGCGACCCCAGATTAATAAAGAGACTAAGCTGAAAAGAAAATGAAAGAATGAATGAATGAATGAATGAATTTCTGAGCATCCTCTTCACGCAGACAGATCCATCATTTGCCCGTTCATGTGAAGCATGGTCACCTACAGCTGACAGAGAGTGACATCAGGCAAACTCAGCATCAACCTGAACTTCTTTCTGAAAGACCAACGTGGCCTTGTATCCAATATGAAGAATGACATGTTTGCAGTATTTTTTTTAGACAGGTGTTTTAAAACTATTTTAGTAATGCAAAGCTTATGTAGACTGTGTTCTTTTTTATGAATGGGTTAATATGCACAGAAAGCCACTGAAAACGTCCGTCGAAACATTGACTATTTTCAAGTTCATGTGGTATCTTTTACAGCATCTATAATATAGTCGGTTAAATAGAACTAAGCATTCATTTATTAATTATTCAAGTCCAAAAGGAGATGAAAACAAGCGATGTTCGAGGATCAGTGAACACAATTGAAAATTAAAAGTCACTCAATGTCTTGGTAACATATAAGTGTATTGTAACTTGATTTTTCTGTTTTTAGCACTGCTTTTAGTCCTATTAGCAAAGAAATGACATCAAATATATAGCAACAACAAAAACAAGAAAACTGCAGAAGTCTCAAATCAAACCTAAACTCTTCTACCCCCTTTTAAGCACCATCCCTCCGTTTCCTAAGGCTTTTAATAAGTATGCAAAGATGAATCAAGACAAAGATCAATAAATAATAAACCAATTGAAAATAATAAAATAAATTAAAGCTGCAAGCAGCGATGAAAGGGACCTCGCACCCGAGCTCACCGCCGCCCGGTGACCTCAGGATGACAGAGAACAGCGGACAATAATAATTTAAGATGATATATATTAAAATACCTGAGAAAATCACAGATTTATGCCAAACTTCCTTCTGTCAGCAGGTGGCGCTATGACTGAGACTCAATATTGGCATGTAGATGTGTTAAGGAGAGAAATCTCATCGAACCTGTGCATTTTCAGGCAGATCAGATATTGTTTGGTTGAGTTATAAGTGCTTCCTCCTCCATGGCGAAGCATTGCACTTTCTCAGTCCGCCACGGACACGCCCTTGCCGAAAACTCTAGATCTTCACAATTTAACATCACAAAGGCCTTTGGACTAAACTAACGAAACATGGATTCGGTGTGATAAAATTTGTAGGAGGAGTTTGTTACACTGTAAAACATGTCACTTCCTGTTGCCAGCAGGTGGCGCTATATCTGTATCTGGTTATTGGCATGTAAACATGTTCAGGTCAGGACTGTTATCAAACATATGGATTTTAAATCAGATCAGACAATGTATGCCTGAGCTATAACAACTTCCTGTTTTGTGGCGAAGCGTCAAAGTTTGAGAGGCCGCCACGGACACGCCCTTCGACGAAAACTCTAGATCTTCGCAATTTAACATCGCCAAAGCCTTTAGTTCACAATACCCAATTTTGGTGTTGATCGGATGAATTCCCTAGGAGGAGTTTGTTCAAATACCACGCCTGGAAATGGCAAAAATTGCAATTCCAACTTCCTGTTGGGTTTGAGATTTTGCTTCAAGAGACTTTTTGGTAGGTTTTGGCATGTTTTATGTGTGTGCCAACTTTCGTACGTGTGCGTGAAACGTAGCTCGGGGGCTAGTCCGTCAAATGTGTATAGGTGGCGCTGTCGAGTCATTTTGACACACCCACTTCCGAAACCTATAATGAACGTAAATTTTCACCACTTCTGGGCCGTGTGCAAAGTTTGGTGAGTTTTCGAGCATGTTTAGACCCTCAAAATCGCGATTCATTCCGGAGAAGAAGAAGAAGAAGAAGAAGAAGAAGAAGAATAAACAGCGGAATTCCAATAGGGCCTACGCACCGTTCCGGTGCTCGGTCCCTAATAAATATATGGGTAAATATAGAAGAAGAAAATATAAAGTGAATACTAAAAGTCTCTCTTTCTCCCTTTTGAAATTCTAGTTAGCAGGTCCTGAAATGTTAAGGTTCTCAATAACAGACAGTATGGGACTCCATGTTTTGTGTAATGAAGCAGACACTAAGAACAGACTTGCGAATCCAAGTGCAGTTTATTCAAGATTAGTCAGGCAGGCAACAATCAACACAGGGGCAAACGGGTATATGCAGATCATCCAAAAGGCGTAGTCATAAACAGGCGAATGGTCAGTCCCGGCGGCAAGCATCGTAAAGAAACAAACAAACAAAGCAAAGATCAAACACGACAGGGCAAGGCAAAGGAAAACACGCCGTAATGCTAACAAAACAGTGTAAAAAGACTCAGCAAAGATGTGTGTGTGAGCGGTCTTTATAGTCCAGGTAATTAGTTCATAACAATCCTTCGGCTGTGTGTGCGTGCGTGCGTGCGTGCGTGTGAGACTAAAGTGAAACCCGAAACAGGAGTTTGTGAGGTGCATGACAGTATTTGTAGTCTATTTGGTGGCAGATTTGTAGTTCTCCAACGCTCCGCAGTAGCTAGATTGCTGGTGACTGTGACAGTGTCCCCCTCTAGGAGTGGCTTCCAGACACTCCCACTGCAGACCAGGAGGGAGGTGCAGCATAGCTGTAACAGGGGGCAAGGTGAAGGGCCTGGAGCGTGGAGCTGTGGAGGACCTGGAGCGTGGAGCTGCGGAGAGCCTGCAGCGTGGAGTTGCGGAGGGCCTGGAGCGTGGAGCTGCAGAGGGCCTGGAGCGTGGAGCTGTGGAGGGCCTGGAGTGTGGAGCTGTGGAGGGCCTGGAGCGTGGAGCTGCAGAGAGCCTGGGGACTTTGGTTCAGCAGGCACATACAACCACAGAGGCTCTGATTCAGCAGGCATAGACAGTTCAGATGACACCAGTGGGTCAGGGGGCTTAAGATCAAGAGGCACTGGCAGTTCATATAACCCCAGGGGTCAGGAAGCTTTGGTTCAGTGGGCACTGGAAGTTAATTTAACCCCAGTGGGTCAGGATGTTTTGGCTCAGGAAACACTGAGAATTCACACAGCTCTGGGAAGTCACATGGCTCTGTTGCCAGCGGGTCTTGCTGTTTATTGTTTATTACAAGACTCAGCAAAAATGTGTATGCGCTGTCTTTATAGTCTAGGTAATCAGTTCATAATGAGCATCAGGTTGTGTGTGTGCATGCGTGTGTGTGTGTGTGTGTGTGTGTGTGTGTGTGTGTGTGTGTGTGTGTGTGTGTG
>CAIGQW010054892.1:397578-420520 GCA_903798125.1 Danio choprae
CACACACACACACACACACACACACACACACACACACACACACACACATCAATTTGTCACAATTACTCACATATAAATGGAGAGCAAGATAATACTTTCCTCAGTGAATAAAAAGCAGGCATTTCAAGATTCATTCACTCATTTTCTGCTTAGTCCCTTCATTTTATAAACGTTTGATTGAATGAAGTTTATATTCTAGTTAAGTGATCTCTATGTGTTTGATTTTGCTTTGGTAAACCTATAAAATTATATTATATAAAACTTATATTGAAAGCGTCAACAGAAAATAACGTAACAGGTAAACGTAATAACATATTTCTAAGTATTATACAGCGCATTACTAGATGAAAGGATTCTTTGTCCTTGTTATTGGGGTTTTAGGGTTGGAAAATGCTGTTTTACTAAATCTTTTCTAACGTTACCACCATCACAAGCAAGCACACATTTTGTTCATAATCATACGATGTATGCGACATAACCTTACGCTGTTCCTGTAAAACACTTACATCATTTTGCTGAGACTGTGTCGCGAGATGTTGACGTTTGGGCACAAATTGTAGATTTGTATATACCAAGTAGAGCAATCATTTGCGATAGAGTCAATCTACATGCGGTGAAGATCGGCTCTATGGCTGTTTCTGTATGTACACGAGGAGGTTTATCCAGCAAAGTAGCCACACACACGTGCTACACTGTCGTTCTGCTTCTTCACAAACATACAACAGTCTTACTAAAGTAACGGTGAGTGTTTTTTTCACTCTTTAAATATGTCGAATGGTGTAGGTATCGTTCAGAAATTTCATGTGTTCCTTTTTGAGTAAACGAGCACGCGCACTTTAAAATAACTTTACTGTAACTCAAATTAACGTTAGCTGTCATGTGTGAAAGAAGTGTTTTTTAAAACTTGTTTTCATTTTTAGTGTAACCCTTTTGTAAAAATGCCCTTTATAAAGTTTTGAATATAGGTTTGTAATGAAAGCAACTGAAGCCGTGGTAATTGAAGTCGCGGTTTAACTTAACATTAGTGTTTCTGTTGTTGGTCTTTTCATCAAAGACAATGACCTTGCTGACTCTTATAGATAATAGAAATGCCAACAGATATGAGTAAAAAGTGTGATTAATAGAGTAACTTACATCTGACCCATTTTTGCTCGTCTGTACGGTTTTAGGAGTGTGGTTACACCGGCGCTGCTGCTAATGTTCAGTCTATCTGGACCGTTTGGTAACGGCAATTAACGGTTTAGAACTGTTTAAATCAAAAGCACTGTTTTGATTTTTAGTATGACGTGTAACATTATGTATACATACAAGCGCACATGCAAACAAACATACAAATATTGGCTTGTAATTTCAGTTTATATATACACTTATAATTGTGAAATATATAAAAATCTTAAATTGTAAAGTCTTAATTTTTACGTTTCTCTAACTGAAATTCTCAACACGTATTTTAAGGTGTTGTTTAGGCATGATCTATGTTCTTGCTTTACGAATTACAATTAAGTATGCATTATTACCAACCAAAGTGGGTTATTCACATGAAACCATTAAAACACTAAGGCACTTGGGATTTTAAATATATAACAGTGATTTAGTAGTCTAAAAAAAGCATAAGAATAAAGAAAATACTCTTCTCTATGAAGCACATTGTGTAATTTGAACATGAGAATAGTTTTTTTTAAATTAGTTTGCTGCATTTTCTGCTAAAATTCTCATTACACAGATGTGTTTGTCGATGTTTGAATGCCTGTTATGTTGTAATTTAAACATATTAGCATGCAAATGTTAGTATAAGACCAAATAAATTGATCTAATAGATTATTTTACATGACAGAACTAATAATTTCCTGAATATTCATGTATAATAATAATGAAACAAAATCTGGAAAATTATTTGTTAAGGACTGTTTAAAACTGCCATAAACACACATAAAAATCAAATTTTCAAAAATGAAGTGTATTTTTGATTGAAAGAGCTCATGGGCTAGTTATTGCAGGATGGCCGAAAGGTATGAATATGTTTTTATATTTTTTCTAGTTTAATTTTTTTATTTTTTCCTGTCAGAATGGTTACAGGACCTTTTGATCATCATTACAGAAACAAGTAGTTTTCTACATTTAGATTAATTGTTAGAATTGTTTTTTTATTAATGAAAATGTACTTTTTATTTTAGGTCTAAATATATCCATGGAGTAAAAATTTGCTTATCCATTGTACAGTCGTGGCCAAAGGTTTTGAGAGTGACGAATATTAGTTTTCACAAAGTTTGCTGCTAAACTGCTTTTAGATCTTTGTGTCAGTTGTTTCTGTGATGTACTGTAATATAATTACAAGCACTTCATACGTTTCAAATGCTTTTATCGACAATTACATGACATTTATGCAAAGAGTCAGTATTTGCAGTGTTGGCCCTTTTTTTTCAGGACCTCTGCAATTCCACTGGGCATGCTCTCAATCAACTTCTGGGCCAAATCCTGACTGATAGCAACCTATTCTTTCATAACCACTTTTTTGAGTCAGAATTAGTGGGTTTTTGTTTGTCCACCCGCCTCTTGAGGATTGACCACAAGTTCTCAATGGGATTAAGATCTTGGGAGTTTCCAGGCCATGGACCCAAATTTCAATGTTTTGGTCCCCGAGCCACTTAGATATCACTTTTGCCTTATGGCACGGTGCTCCATCGTGCTGGAAAATGCATTGTTCTTCACCAAACTGTTGTTTGATTGTTGGAAGAAGTTGCTGTTGGAGGGTCTTTTGGTACCATTCTTTATTCATGGCTGTGTTTTTGAGTCCATTCCTTTGGATGAAAAGCAACCCCACACTTGAATGGTCTCAGGATGCTTTACTGTTGGCATGACACAGGACTGATGGTAGCGCTCGTCTTTTCTTCTCCGGACAAGCCTTTTTCCAGATGCCCCAAACAGTCGTAAAAGGGCTTTATCGGAGAATATGCCCCAGTCCTCAGCAGTCCATTTGCCATACGTTTTGCAGAAGATCAATCTGTCCCTGATGTTTTTTTTTTTTTGGAGAGAAGTGACTTTTTTGCTGTCCTTCTTGACACCAGGCCATTTTCCAAAAGTCTTCGCCTCACTGTGTTCGCAGATGCGCTCACACCTGCCTGCCGCCATTCCTGAGCAAGCTCTGCACTTGTGGCACTCCGATCCCGCAGCTGAATCCTCTTTAGGAGACAATCCTGGCGATTTCTTGAACGTCCTGAAGTCTTCTTAACAAGAATTGAACCTCTTTCCTTGAAGTTCTTGATGATCCTATGAATTGTTGATTTAGGTATAATCTTAGTAGCCACAATATCCTTTGCCTGTGATGCCATTTTTATGCAACGCAATGATGGCTGCACACATTTCTTTGCAGGTCACCATGGTTAACAATGGAAGAACAATGATTTCAAGCATCACCCTCCTTTTAAAATGTCAAGTCTGCCATTCTAACCCAATCAGCCTGACATGATGATCTCCAGCCTTGTGTTCGTCAACATTCTCACCTGAGTTAACAAGATGATTACTGAAATGATCTCAGCAGGTCCTTTAATGACAGCAATTTTTTTTTCAGGATTAAGTAAATTTTCATGGCAAAGAAGGACTATGCAATTCATCTGATCACTCTTCATTACATTCTGGAGTATATGCAAAATGCTATTATAAAAACTTAAGCAGCAACTTTTCCAATTTCCAATATTTATCTAATTCTCAACTTTTGGCCATGACTGTAGTTTCTTTATTATTAGCCAAATATACTGTGGTACATTATCTTCTGAAACTCCATTGTCATATACCCCAACCATTGTGATATATGAGAATGAAGTTACAGAGGATGAGGCAAAGTTGACAGTTCAGTGAAAAATTATACAGCAACAGAACTACAGCATTACTAAAAATGCTTGTGGAGTACAGAAGAAAGGAAAGAGAGAGGTTAGATTTGGAGATGTCATAGCAGGTGTAATTAAGGTCTTTTGTCTAAGATAAAGAGCACTGTGCACTGCATACTGTGGGAAATTCCCACTTGGCATATGGGATGCATGACTCTTACACCATGTCCTAACCACACACAATGCACTGAGGTTCCAGTGACAAACATAATGGCAATACTACCCATTAATTAAAATATCATTAATTTAAATATCACATAGCCTGAGTACTGATGGGTTTTTTTTTTGTTTTTTTTCCTGAGATCCAAGGTCTGAAGATCTGCTGCTGCTTTCAATAACGTGGTGATAAAGTTTAGTTTAAACTTTATTGTCCATTCTGCTTGGTACACAAAGGAAATTTGTCTTTAACACTGGTAACATACATACAACAATCACATAATAGCAACACTCAAGACAACAACATGAATTAAAAACTTAAAAACAAATTAGCCCCATACATATTACTCCAGATCATTCTTAACAACCTCACCATTCACGTTAAACAGTGATCCTATTTAAGACAACAACTGCAATTGGGATAAATGACTTTTTATAAGCGTTTCTATGGGCTTTAGGAATTGTAAACCTGCATCCTGATGGTAACACTTTAAAAGTAAGGAGTAAAGGAAATTCCATACAGAAGTCAAATAGAATCTGCAGCAAATGTTGTTTGTAACCAGTTATCTTATTTGCCTGATTGATAATTTGCGATAATTTCTTCTTCTGTTTAAGTGTTGTGTTACCAAATCATGTGTGAGAACACTCTATTAATGATCTGTATGCCATGTTTAAAGTCTGTGTACTAACATTAAAACTTGCGGAGGAGACTGAGGCACTGACTTGCCTTCTTATAAACAGCCTCTACATTACTATCAAAATTCAGTTTATTGTCAATAATTGTGCCAGAATACTTAAGACCTGCACTACTATTTTTCCATTTATAATGAATGGTTTATAAAATCTAGTATCTGCTACTCTGTAATGAACTATGTAATATTGTTCGTTGTTGTGGGGGTCGGCGATACAGGCGATACAAGTTATTTTTATTTATCCTTTCTTTCACCCCTGTGAAGCTGGGTGTGTGTGTGTGTGTGTGTGTGTGTGTGTGTGTGTGTGTGTGTGTGTGTTCTCTCCCCCCCCCCGGCTGCTCTCTCTCTTCTCCACCCCCCAAATTGTGCCAAATAATGAAAAATCTGGATATACCCATGAATAGCTGAATAATATGAGTTATGATCATATTAAACTGTCAGATTACGTATGTCTTAAGAATTGACAACAAACAGAAATGGTGAGGAGGAGGTGTCTGTTAGGTTGTAATAACTTTACTAAAACCCATTTCCCGATTATTTTTTGAATGAAATACCTACTTTACTACATCCATTCAGCTTGCAGTAGAGAAAACAAGCCACACCCACTGTTTTCTCATTTAATATTCTATTTCCCTATGAACTGCACCACAATCAAAAAAAAAAAAAAAAAAAGGTCACAGCTTCCGGTTTATGTGTACTTTAAGATGTTTACAAGAGTTTCTTTTTAAATGGTCTATTTTTATGTTCCAGTTTTACATGTTATAGTACATAGTTCAATTTACGTCATTGTGTCACCATTCGACACTAGTTTTCTCTGGCGTTTCATGCAACAACAGTTCATGTTCGTTACCGCACCATTTGTGATTTTGGGCATTTCGTTTTTAAATTTGCGACAAGTTTAACTGCAGTTCATTTCTCACACTATGCGTGCAAATAGAAGACGGTCGATACAAATTTTTAAGCAACAGGCCACCTCTGCCATTTCATTCACCAACTTTTCATTCATGCCACCTCGACAAAGTCAATTTAAAGTCAATGTACTTCATAATGTCAGTTTCTTGCAGAATTCTCAGCATAGTCATTGTTTTCTGCTCACAACAAAAATGTGCTCTCTTGCTTGAAGCATTCTCATTGATTGTTGTAAAATGCCTGAAAACTACCATGTGTGCCATGTTTCTTAAAATGTAGCAAAAAGTACTACAAAACTGTAATAATTTGATTATCTTGTGGCTTGACATTTAAATTTCTTTTGCCAAAAAAAAAAGTACTGCTATAGACATGCCTGTAAAACATTATTCTGTTCTCTATGATTTCTAAATGAGATGACAGTGATAAGTTTTATTTCATATTTGTGAATTTCTTCACAGCAAACCACAAACCCCTGGTTAAGGTAAAGAAATTAGTAATATAGGTGCTCGTCATGTTTAACATCTATCACCATAAACTCCCATGTTTCTAGAACACAAAAATCATTGTTTTAGTTTGAGCTTAATTTGTGAAAACTTTCACAAATCCATTTAAAGGGAAGGATTAACTGGTTAGTACAATTTATTACTTTTATGATTTGTAAAAACATTCACAGATCAGCTTTAGTCCGTTAACCCTTCCCTGATTGTAATTTATTTTTTGTGAAAACATTCATAATCAGTTTTGGCCAGTTAACCATTTCCAGACTCATGTACACCACTTATGAATTGTGAAAACATTCACAAATCAGTTTTGGCAAGTTAACCTTTTCCAGACTCATGTACGCCACTTTTATGATTTGTGAAAACTTTCACAGATCAGTTTTGGTCAGTTAAAGATCCTGTGAATAGTGCTTTTACACTAGCACTTTTGGTCCGCATCCAGGTTCGTTTGACATCAGAGTATGGTACGTTTAGCTAGTGTGAACACTGTCTTCTGAACTTGGGTGCGCACCCAAGTGGGCGTTTCAGACAAACACAGCGCATCCAAACACTGCAGTGCTTTTTACTTTTTTCCATAAATTTGTATCGGAGCTACAGCAATGGTTTGTCCATTTGTTATCCTCTAACAAAATGGTTGATGGTCGCCTAGTTACAGAAAGATGGCAGAAAACACATTGAAAATGATCTTGCTTGTCACTTCAGGCCAGAATAATAACACACGCAAAAATGAGTGCGTTGGCTAGCAGCAGTGATGAGATTGTAAATAAAAAAGGATATAAGGATGTCGCCAGAGTGGCTTTTTGGTTTCTTTTCTTGTGTATCCCAGCCACTAGCAGCACCCCATCTGAATTTTTTTTTAGCATAGTGGTAATGTAGTCATCCAACTTCACAATTTGTAATGTTTCAGTAGGTATTTGAATAATAATCACACACATCGCACACATTGTTCAGCATTTGCACTTTACCATTGCACACACTTAGTAACATTTTATTTATCAAGTTTGAGTTTAACACTTATATTTATTTGATTATAAAGAGATCAGATATTTTGTTTACATTTTTTTTAGACTATTAAAAGTATTTGCCATTTAGTAATGTTGGTAAATTTAAAATAAAGTGGTTTAAAAAATTCTAATATACCTAAATAGATTGTTACAAAATATTCAATAATTATCGATACCGAATAATATGAAAATATATTTTTTTAAGTCTCCATTTTGGAGCTTTGCTTTCGTGCCATCACCTAGCAACAGCTGTACACAAAACAGCAGCTTAATGACTGGTTCCGAAGGAAAGAAATATGGTGTAAACACAAACCAGCTGAGAAGGTGGCAAGGAGGGACAATCGAACTTGGATTCTGTCTAAGCAATTGAACCAAGTGTGAAAGCACCCTAAAATAAAGTTTTTTAGATGTTAGTGTCAGTATGTAATTTTTAGGATATCTATAATCTAGTGTGCTCCAAAACAGTGACAAACCTGATATAATGACCTAAAGCTTGCAGTTTGTCACTTTCACCTAAATGGATCAAAAATAATTTTTTTCACATCACCTCATACGTCAGTTTCTTTTCAAATCTTGACCAATCAAATGCTCTCTACTATCTGATATGTCCCACCCCCTTCAAGATGCTTTTCATTTGCTTTTTCATTTGATGTGCTTGAGCTCAACCACTCACTGGCAGAGCTGTGATTAAAGCACTATTGGCTGCTTTTTTTTTTTGGGGGATGTCCACCCTGTCTTCATGCTTCTGTTGAGATTACGTCAAACTCGCATTTCAAAGCACTTCTCGGGACCTTTAACCCTTTCCTGAATATAATAAATTGTTTTTTATTATTTGTGAAAACATTCTGTTTTGGCCAGTTAACCTTTAAACTTTTACAGATCAGTTTTAACCAGGTAAACTTTTCTTGACTCTTGTACATCACTTTTTTGATTTGTGAAAACATTAACACATCAGTTTCAACCACTTAACCCTTCCCTGAAGACAATAAACCACTTTTAAAATTTGTTAAAATATTCACAGATCAGTTTTGCCCAGTTTAACTCCTCACACCCCTTATCAGCAAAGTTCAGTTGTCTCGGCTGCTGGCATTCTTCTCTCATCTCAGCTTCTGTGCTCCTCTTCTCTAACTCAAAAGATTTACTTTAATGTTTAGGTTTGAATTTGAATTTATTGAATGGGATAGCCCCTTGAGATGAACCATTTCATTTTCGAGGGGGTTCCTAAGAAGCACAAAAATCAAACGGAGTACTTCACGTCATAACAAACATACAGCTAAACAAACAAACAAACAAACAAACAAGCAGCACACTTCACCTGAAACACTTCCCACAGTCTACAGCCTAAGCAAACAAAAACATAATCAAATGTACAAACAATTTGATGTACAAATAAATAATAAGCATTTAGATTGGAACCAATATTAATAACATTTACAAGTTGTTTCCAAAAAAGACAAAAAATTTGTCCTGAAAAGACTAAATGTCTTAATTGATCTAAAAAAAGAAGGAAATTGTTCCAATCAGAAGGAGCTTTGTATTGAAAGACCTACGGCCACTGTCTGTTGTAATTCTGTTGTAACAAAAAAGTAATTCTTGTAAATATGTCGAAGAGAATATGAGGAGGTAAATGGAACAAGAAACTGCTTTAAGTAAGAAGGGAAACTAAAATAAACACACTTATAAAGAAACAAATGCCAATGACATTGTCTGCGAAACTTAGGTTGAAGCAAACCAAGAGATTCATATAATATGCAATGATGGGTTCTATACGGACCCATTAAAACAAACCTACATAGAAAATTGAAGACAGTATTTAAAGGTTTTATATTAATATCAGAGGTATTGTTATAAATAATATCAGCATAATCTATAATAGGGAAAATTAATTGAGAAATCAATTTTCTTCTTACTTGAAATGAAAAACCATTAATAGAACGATAAAGAGAACCTAAGCACCTATATGACCTTTTAATTATAAAATCAATATGTGGTATAAAGGACTGTACAGTGTCGAGCCAAAGATCTAGATATTTAAATTCGTCAACATTAGACAACTGTGACCCATAATCAAATCCTAATATCTATGTCTACCGAATGAAACCGTTGAAATTTTTTAAAGAACACCATATTAGAAGACTTATTTTTACTTAGTATAAGTTTGTTTTTATTAAACCATTCTTGAATTAAAGTAAAGTCTAACTGCAAAGAAGATTGAATATATGAAATATCAGGATGGGAAAAATAAATAACAGTATCATCTGCATAAAGTTGAATCTGGCAGATTGAACAGAACTTAGGCAAATTGTTAATAAATAATCAAAAGAACAGAGGACCCAAGGATGACCCTTGTGGGACACCCTTCTCAACAACTGAATACTCGGAGTTAAAGACTCTAAATGAAACGTATTGACGTCTATTATGAAAGTAAGAATTAAACCAGAAAAGAGACTTTTGATTAAAACCTATAGAATATAACTTATCTAACAAAAGATAATGATCAACCATGTCAAAAGCTTTAGTGAGATCAATAAAAATTGCACCAGTGGGTTGACTTTTTCAAAGAATATAAACACAGCAGTTGTGAACTTCATTAAGATTGTAATAGTTGAAAAATTTGGTCTAAAACCCGACTGGTAAGAAGAAAGAATATCAAACTTTCTAATATAATCAGTAATCTGATTATAAATTATAAAGGGTGCATGCTTGTTGATTATAATAACTTCAGAATAGAAAAAGTTTCAGGCATCATCAGCTGTGGGAATTAACTTGAGTTTACACCAATTTATTGATTCAAGATCATAAAAGAAGTTATCATAATTAATATTCTTATATTGCCTGATTGTAATATATTTAGGAGGAAGACGGGGTATTTTTATTTTCCAAAGACAGAATATAGTGGAATAGTCACTTAGACAGTCAGAAATTACACCAGATTTAACTATTCTTTTAGGATTAGTGACCAATATCCAGTCAAGCAAAGTAGATGAATTTAGATTAACTCTGGTGGGTTCATTAATTAACTGAGTAAGGTTATTACAACTAAAAAGATACTTATCATTAGAGGTGGAGAGAGCCAACCAATTACTGTTAAAATCACCAAAAATGATAAGTTCACTATATCTTCCCAGAGAATTAATAGTTGACTATATTTTTTGTAGATTCTGAAGGGGCGGATGGAGGTCTATAGATACTACCTATAATTGTGTATTTTCATGAAAAATGATACTAACAAATAAGCATTCAAAATTGACTGGAGGTGTTATAGGAGATACACACGCCACCGCCTCTAGAGGGTCTAAAGGTGCAGTAGGTGATCTGCCAAAATGCTAACCAGCTAGCATAATATCTTTGAAACACAGTCCCTCCCCTGTCATCCAAAGCCACGCCTCCTGAAATCACGAATGCGCGCACTGTGTCATGACAGCAGACAACCCTCTAGTTCATGTCATTCGCCAGTTAGAAATGTAGTTAGTGGTTGGCCAGTGGCGTGTCGGAATTACACATTACTAAGCCATACCTACATGCTATTTCAGAGCGACTATTCAAAGTAGCATGGATAAACAATCAAGGGAACGCTTCACCAATGTGAATATAAAACCAACTTCAGCTCAGTAAAGCAGGCTAGGCGGAATATCGCTATTTACTTATGTTTTGCTCTTAAACTAAATAAAAATAAACATTAGTGATGCTGTTAAAGGTCCTTTATGAAATTTAAAATAGTCACGTCAATCTTTCACCGGAGGATTTCAGTGGCTGAACAACACTTCTGTGCATATAACCCATTCGTAAAACAACACAATCTACATCAGCTTTGCGTGACTAAAAGAGTTTTGAAACATAACATTACCTTTCTAAAATAAATACTTCAGCCATGGTGTCATCCTTCCTCCAGCGTGCAAAAATCACTTCAATATTGATTCAGCATTTGATTTTACCACAACTGTGATTGTCTCGTGTGTACATGAAGGCGGATCTGCGTGAACAGAGATGCGTCGTTGTAAAAATCTACATTTGTTGACAGAGAGTTTGGGCTACTTATCAGAATTATGGGAAATGTCGGCCCGACAATATTTAATTGGCTGAACATTTTTTAGTTTTATGCCTTACCCAGAATATAAAAATACATATAAATATATTTAGATCATTTACTTTAATCATTGCTATTGGAATGTGATAAGACTTTCAACCAGGACAACAAAAAATGTTTCTGAAGACAATCACCCACTGCACCTTTAAGGCCCTTACTGATGCTGACTGCAGCCCAATTACCACAAGACAGCATCTTCTAGAGAAGAGCTTAAAGAGCAAAAAACATCTTCAAAGGCCACGTCTTCACCCACACCACAAAATCACTCGTTTGGAATTTGCAAAGTAGCGCCAAAAATGGGACATTAAAAAGTGGAAAAAAGTTTTGTTCTCTGCCGAAAAAATTGTAACCTGGATGGTCCTGATGGCTTTCAACATTACTGGCATGACAAGGACATTCCACAAGGATTTCTACACAGTACAGTGGTGGAAGCTCCATCATGATCTGGGGTGCTTTTTCCTTCAATGGTAAAATTGAGCTCTAGGTTGTGCAGTGGCATCAAACAGCTGCTGGTTATGTGGACATGTTGCAGCGGGCATCCCTCTTGACTGAGACCCCCCGTCTGTGCAGTAATGACTGGGTCTTTCAACAGGACGACACTGCAATTCACAATGCCTATCTGATAAAATGCTTCTTCAGGAGAATAATGTTGTCCTTTTGGATCATCCTGCATGTTCCCCTGATTTAAATATATGTAAATACTATTAGAAATAAACGAGAGATGGTTTTTAAATGCCACTACGCCTGTAACTTATTCTCTTTTTATTGTCAACAAATAACATTTTCAAATAACTTTTCCCTGGGCTATATAACATCTGCATAATCTTACGGCTCTCTTTGTCTGTCTTAAAATAAGTAGTAAGAATAATGTGAAATACAACAAAGAACATTAATAACCTATTAATGAGCAATAATTAGCAGATTCATTAAATACAGTACTGTGGATTTTAAACCTAAACAAACTAGAATTACCCAGTTTTACACTCTTATTTTCGGCTACATACAGGTTGCTCATAATATACGACTAGTTTTTAATATGTTGAAAAACATTTGCTAAATAATATTACAGTTATTTATTTAAATGTAAACTTATGAATTGAGCTACATAACATTAAATAATATATTTAGTGATTGTTAACTATATGTATTATATAACTTTCAAATTATTAGTGAATGAGTGAGCGAACTGACATTAACCAACCCTGACATTTCAGCTTAGGTTAAAATATATTTTTTTTAACATAGAATGGTTTAACAAGTTGGTGAATATTTTTTATTTTATTATTTGTTGCATTACATTTAAATAAAGTTTAATTATGATAAGATGTAATTAACCATTTGCTTATGTAGAGAAAACATGCACACAGAAACAAACATATACGCAAATGCACAAGCGCACGTACACACACATGCTGTTGTCAGGTCCTTGGCATTGTCTAAATATATTAGCGTTGCCTTCAATACT
The DNA here is from genome assembly GCA_903798125.1 of Danio choprae. Taxonomy (NCBI): domain Eukaryota; kingdom Metazoa; phylum Chordata; class Actinopteri; order Cypriniformes; family Danionidae; genus Danio; species Danio choprae. The sequence continues at coordinate 410,276 of CAIGQW010054892.1, forward strand.
TAATGTAAAAACATGGTGTCTGAAAACTCAAATCTTCAGTTTTAGTCATTTTTCATAAACCATGTTTTTTTGTAATTGTACTGTTCAATGCACAACATAACTCCATTTTTAGAAATCATGTTTTATCTTTTTTTATCACATCCTGTTCTTAAGGACTGATATTTTATTCCATCTCATTTCTTAAGCAAAGATGCTGATGCTGAATTGTAAACTAAACTGCCATTACATATTACTGGTCTTAGCACTGTGCAGTATACTATTTTCAATGATTGTTGACTTGCTCCCAAATATACCCATGCCATTTGTCAGTTATTTTCTTTGGGCCCTATCATACATCCGGCACAATAAGGTGCAGTATGTGTTTGGCATGATTTGTTGCTATTTACAGTCCAATGCAACCCTAATTTTCCTGTTTTGCACCACGTTGTTTAAATGGTAAATCCATTTGCACCGATTTGTGGACTCATAGAAAAGAGGTGTGTTACGGTGCACTGTTGGCGCGTTGCTATTTTGAGGAAATAAAATAGACGGCGCAATTGACCAGCTGAAAGATGGTCTAAAGTCCAGTGCAAAGCGTGTTAGTTGCGCGCCTTAAAAGCGTACACATTGTTTAATACACACCGAATGTATAGCAATACGCAGATATCTTTACAAATGAAAAAGGATTAAAATATTACAAAAATTATTAATTTCTACATAAATATAAAAACCACTGCCTCCTTGCCTTCATGTCGAGGGGCTTTTTTCAGTTTATTCATGACAATTTCTTTTTGTATAACGTATTATTATCAGTATTATTTATTATATGCATATTTATATTTGTTTTAATAAAAACAAATTTAGATTTGTTCACCTGTCAGGTTTTGAAGACGTCAGCATCACCATTTGGGACATAAGAATAGGACGTGTGTTTGGATATAACTCTTTTGACCACACTTTGTTATTATTGTTTATTTATGCCTTAGATTAAATTAGAACTGAATTTAGAAATAGTTTTGAAGCAAATCTTTGCGCTTAACAAACTAATTTAAATATGTAGGCTAATGGATGTCTTCAGTGGAGTGCATACAACACTGTTTCCTTACTCACGAAAATAAATAAGAGAAAGTAGAGAGGCCGAATGGAGGAGGCTCATTCTTTATTCTCACTGCAGATGGTCTGTTCAACTTTTTCTCGCTAGTGAAGAATTCATTTTTTTTCATTGTTTATCCACTTACAAAGTCCACCATGTAAATAGCAAATGCACCATGGTGCGACACAACTGATTCTTAAAAGGAATGGGAAATGAGACTCTGATTGGTTTAATGCACATTATGCTCAAAACACACCCAGAACTCATTACGAGAATAAGCACAGCCCTATTAGACCATGTGCCAGGGTGCAGAGCAGACAACTGTGCACAATTCACTGTGTGTGAGTTTGCTGGACAGCCTTTCACTCACACTGAAGTTACAGCAGAACCCAGGAGCCGCTATTTCACTGCTAGGGAAAAAATTAAAGCTGCACAGCTCTCTCTCTCTCTTTCTCACTCTCTCTCCCTCTCACTCTTATCACTCTCTCTCTCTCTCTCACTCTTATCACTCTCTCTCACTCTTATCACTCTCTCTCTCTCTCTCTCTCTTACTTTGGACCTTTGAACTGCTGGCATGTTTGTAAGGTAACTTTTCCTCTCCTCTTGGCTGTTACAGCGATACTTGTGGATCCACCTCACTCATTGGTGAACATCGCTGACACTTTTTGAGCCAATCATAGCCCTTTCTGTTAAGCGTGTTGTTAGAAATGAGTCTGCCTCGACCAACTTCCACTCCTAATGGTGAATTGATGCTCATTTCTCAAAAGTGCCGACTTATGACAGAAAAGAGAAATCAACATCTCTGACTACATCTCGACCAAATGGTAACAATTGTAGAATAGGGATGGGTGTGGTGCACAGAGAACCATCTCATCAATGTGTTGAAACTGCATTAACATAGAGAGATAGGGAGGGCAGCTGGGTCAACAGCCAAGCAGCAACTTCATTAACATCTAAAGGCAACATCGAAAACAGTATAAAGGTTTGAGTTTAAGCATGTTCGGGGTTCATTCTGACTCCGGTGAACCCAAGGTACTGCCGTGTATTTTGAGAGTGTGTGTGACATGAAATTTATTGATTTAAAAAAAAAATTGTATTAATGTTTATGGCTATTGTCAGGTCTCATTTGTTTCAAGTGTCAAGTTGATCCTATTAGGGTGGGGCTAAGGGTTATGATTAGTATAATCTAAGGGCTAGCTTTAAGGTAAGGACAACCAAAACTCAAGTTGACAGTCTAAAACAAGCAAGCAATAATACCTAATGATGATCGTTAAAGAATAGATTATCGAATATTTATGATGGGTGTGATGTCTCAAGACAATGTCACACACATATACCTTTTAGTAAGTGGGTGATGGAATGGGCCATAATCATGCATGGATGAGTGCCCCCCACCCCCCAAAAAGGCTGCTGATCAATGTTTTATTGGTTGTAAAAAAAAATTGTGGAAGTATTAAATTCAACTTTGGAATTTCTGCATATACACTGTAGCGGGTTCATTTCATTCACTGAACGTTGAAAAAAAAAAAAAGTGCACTTTTAAAATACCCATATTACTTATTTACCCAAAGAAATCAGTTGTAAAATATTAGACACTTAATGCACTCAGCTGTCACAGCTTTAATTACATGATGACAAAAGAACTTTAAAAAGTTGAGTATGTAGTGTATAAGCATAGTTTATACGTGCATCAGACTTTTTACTGGAATTACCTAAATATTCATATTAAAATTTGTCTATGCTGTAATATGAGTTGTAATATGATTTGTTCACTAACTTGAATATGCCATTTTTTCCCCTTTCAATGCAGGTTAATCATCTAAGGGTCATCAGTCGTCACTGAAGCTGGCCCTCATGAGTTTTGTGGAGTACTCAGAGCTTATCCAAGAAGGGGATGTCGTCATTATCTTCATGGGGCATGATTCCATGATGCCAATAAAAGTTCAGTCAGGAGCTCAGACTCAAACCCGCTACGGAGTCATCCGGCACTCCAGCGACCTGATTGGACAGCTGTTTGGATCCAAAGTAACTTGTAGTAAGGGTGGTTGGGTTTATGTGTTGCACCCTACACCAGAGCTGTGGACTATCAACCTTCCCCACCGAACACAGATCCTCTACATGACAGACATTGCCAACATCACACTGATGCTGGAGCTCAAACCAGGCTCTGTTGTGTGTGAGTCAGGTAAGATGATGTGCTGTGTTCCTGCTGGTCTTTAAGTGTGAAGTGTGCTATGAAACAGGGTGCATTTCAATCAGCTCTCTTGTCACTCAGGCCAAAGATCAGGGAGTCAGCAATTTTAAGGTCTGCATTAGTCAAAGCATTCTTCCAGTGAACTAAAAAATTGAAAAGTCTCACAATGCAACGGAAAATAAGTTCAGAACATTAAGTTCTGAAGCATGTTATGAAACATGAATCATGAATCAGGTGTTTCATGAATGTTTTGATTTAACCATAATGAACATACTTCGTTATATGGGTACAGAACAATCTAGCAAACATTTATAATTGATCAAAGATTGAATTGTTGCTACTATATGAAACAATGAAAATATTTATCTATTAGGGCTGCATGACCCCCTTTTGTTCTCAGAACTGCCTTAATTCTTTGTAGCATAGATTCAACAAGGTACTGGAAATATTCCTCAGAGATTTTGGTCCATATTGACATGATAGCATCACGCAGTTGCTGCAGAATTGAATACAATTCAGTCTGAGGTGATTCGTGCTTTATGACATTGAGCGTTATCCTGCTGGAAGTAGCCATCGTAAGATGGTACACTGTGGTTATAAAGGGATGGACACGGTTAGGGCTGGGTGATTGGGTCTAAAATCATAATCTCGATTAAATGAACATTTTAACTCTATTACGATTAATGAAGGATTATTTTATTCATTTATTTAATTTTTTTGCCCTCATAGTTCACTGATAAGTTTTGTACAGTAAATATGCTCACGTATTACAAGTTAGTGATTTTTAAATGAAGGAAGCATTACTTGATTTTAAAATAACTGAAATTAAAACACACACTGCCTAAAACAAAGTCACTTTTTTTCTTATAAGAAAGTAAAAAAAAATATTAACTTGCCTTTTTGGAAACAAAATGTATTATTTTATAAAGTTTTTCATATTAAAAGTAGAAAATAAGCAGTGTCTCTTCTAAATAAAATAACTTGTATATATTGTTAATTCATTCATTCATTTTCATTTCGGCTAAGTCCCTTTATTAATCTGGGGTCGCCACAGCGGAATGAACCGCCAACTTATCCAGCATATGTATTACGCAGCGGATGCCCTTCCAGCCGCAACCCATCCCTGGGAAACATCCATACACACTCACTCATTCACATGCACACACACTCATACACTACGGACAATTTAGCTTACCCAATTCACCTATAGCGCATGTCTTTGGAATTGTGGGGGAAACCGGAGCACCCGGAGGAAACCCACGCCAACACGGGGAGAACATGCAAACTCCACACAGAAATGCCAACTGACCCAGCCGGGGCTCGAACCAGCGACCTTCTTGCTGTGAGGCGAATGTGCTACCCACTGCGCCACCGTGCTGCCCGTATATATTGTTAATAATATTTTAAACAGTGCATTGCTTTAATCTTCTGTAAACAAATATTTTAATGTAAATAATAATTTTATTGTAATAGAAAATATGCTGTCTCAAGGCATCTCTGGCGCAACTTCCAATCGTCGTCAATGTAGTGCAAATGTGTGACTCGTAGTTACATTTTTTGAGAGGTGCGCATGTATGCGACCACCCGAAGGCTGTGCCGGACTATACCCATGGGTTCGACGCAGAAGTTTAAATCAACCTTAACAGAGCAGAGTCACGTGACTCCACATGCGGTAGGGAAAGTAATTGAAAAAATGACCTGGGAAAATTATATCAATTATAGGTTCTGAATATCGATTTCGATTACTTTTCGATTAATCACACAACCGTAGACATGGTCGGCAAATTACTCAGGTAGACTGTGGCATTGACACAATGCTCAATTGGTACTAATGGGCCCAAAGTGTGTCAAGAAAATGTCCCCCACACCATTACACCACCACCACCAGCCTGAACCATTGATACAAGGCAGGATAGATCCATGCTTTCATGTTGTTGACACCAAATTCTGACCTACCATCCGAATGTCGCAGCAGAAATCAAGACTCATCAGACCAGGCAAAAATTTTCCAATCTTCTATTGTTCAATTTTGGTGAGCCTGTGCGAATTGTAGCCTCAGTTTCTTGTTCTTAGCTGACAGGAGTGGTACCTGGTGTGGCTTCTGCTGCTGTAGCCCAACCGCCTCAAGGTTCAATGTGTTGTGTGTTCAGAGATGCTCTTCTGCATGCCTCGGTTGTAATGAGTAGTTATTTGAGTTACTGTTGCCTTTCTATCAGCTTGAACCAGTCTGGCCATTTTCCTCTGAGCTCTGGCATCAACAAGGCATTTGTGCCCACAGAATTGCTGCTCACTGGATATTTTCTTTTTTTCAGACCATACTCTGTAAACTCTAGAGATGGTTGTGTGTGAAAATTTCAGTAGATCAGCAGTTTCTGAAGTACAGTTTGAACTGCAGCAGATCGTCTTGACCATGTCTACATGCCTAAATGCATTGAGTTTCTGCCATGTGACCACACATGTATACAGGCTTATTTTGTAGGGTGTCAAAATTAATTGTTTCTTCGGTGCACAATTAGATCACAATTAGGTCAGTAGATCTTAACCGGTTATTACGTACTGACGTCCTTTATCTCATATGCGCTATGTCGCGGTAGAATACTATGACGAGGGAGGCGAGCATGAGTAATTAAAACGCTCCAACTACTTAAGCGCAGAAATTGTGCACAATTCACTGCATGTGTGTTTCATGGACAGTCTTTTACTGACAGTTACAGAGATACTTGTGGATCCAGACACAAGTGTGTCAGCAGAACAAGTTTTCCCCACCACGTCTATCATGGATCAGCTGCCATTTATCAGTGTAACTCATCGGTAAACTGCACCAGAGCATTAGAGCCAATCGCAGCCTTTTCTGTTAAGCGCGTGACCAATCATAGGCAATTAACAACTCGCTTGATAACGTTCAAAAGCAAGCAGGATAAAATTTACATTTGTTTATTTGCTTTAAATGCTCATGTTGTTCTGTGCGTGGACTTGAGTTTTGCTTGATACCTTCAAAAAGAGTGTTTTATTTAAGCAGGTAAAATTAAAGGTACAGCACATATATTTGACTGCTTGTAGTAAAGGACAAAATTGTATTACAAATTCAATTCAGATTAATTCATATTAATTTCTATAGCACTTTTACAATGTAGATTGTGTCAAATCAGCTTAACATAGGAGATTATAGTAAATTGAAACTGTCAGTCCAATTTTCAGAACTTAAGTTCAGTTCAGTTTAGTTCAGTTCAGTGTGATTAAATTTTCACTGCTGAAAGTCCAAACACTGAAGAGCAAATCCATATCGATGCGCAGCTCCGCAACAACCATGCAAGCCAGTGACGACAGTGGCGAGGAACGAACTTCACCAATTGACGAAAGTGAAGGGAAAAAAAACAGTGAGAGAAACCAGGCTCAGTTGGGCACGACCATTTCTTATATGGCCAAACTTCTTGTGCAGAGCTGTAGTCTAAGTGCCGGAGGCTGGAGAAAGCTGGACGTTCATCATGAAGAAGCTGCAGGTGGGAGAGGTCACCGGCTGGTGTACAGGCTGGTCCTTCAGAATCAATGCGAAGACTTGTCTGTCACTGGGGTCTTACAGGAATCAGTCTCATGCTCTCCACTCCTCCATGACCACCACAGCAGCTACACAGGATACAGCCTGGTCCAGGATTATGTAAACCTCGGGAATAATAAAAACAGACTAACATAAGCGCAGATGCCGTTCAAATTATAATGTCTTTTGGAAAGTGTTCCAGACTTCGGTTGCCCTAAATAATTCAATTCAATTCAAGTTTATTTATATAGCGCTTTTCACAATGTAGATTGTGTCAAAGCATCTTAACATGTTCGAGTAAAGTCCAGTTTTTAGAGTTGAAGTTCAGTTTAGTTCAGTTCAGTGTGGTTTAAGTTTCACTGCTGAAAGTTCAAACACTGAAGAGCAAATCCACCGAAACGCAGCTCCACAAGTCCCGGGGATTGTTATAGATGAAAATAGCAGTTATATAAACAAACATGTAAAACATATGAGAGTTTCTAACACAATGTCTGGTGCATTAAGACAGGAGGAGTGTGTTCTACAGGTGGTTGTCAAGCCAGCTCACCTGTGTGGAGCACACTCATGCATGCATGCGTTGCATTATGCGATGCATTGAGTGTATGCTTTACTAAAAAGATAGGTCTTTAATTTAGTTTTAAACTGAGAGAGTGTGTCTGAGCCTCAGACATTATCAGGAAGGCTATTCCAGAGTTTAGGAGCCATAAATGAGAAGGCTCGACCTCCTTCACTCGACTTTGCTATTCTAGGTACTACCAGAAGCCCTGCATTTTGAGATCTTAAAGAGCGGGTTGGATTGGAGCGAGACAGAAGGTTGGTTAGATAAACAGGAGCTAGATTATTTTAAGCTTTATAGGTAAGAAGCAATATTTTGTAATCAATACGGAACTTAACAGGCAGCCAGTGTAAGGAGGATAAAATTGGGGTGATATGATCATATTTTCTAGACCTGGTAAGAACTCTGGCAGCTGCATTTTGTACTAGCTGAGGTTTATTAATAGAGGATGCTGGGCAACCAGTGAACAGAGCATTACAGTAATCCAGCCTAGAAGTCATAAAAGCGTGAACTAGCATTTCTGCATCCGAGATGGATAGCATATTTCGTAACTTAGCGATATTTCTCAGAGGCGGTTTTTGTGACATGGGAGATATGATTTTCAAAAGTTAAATTGCTGTCTAATATAATGCCCAGATCTTTTACAGTAGAGCTAATGCTAACTTTGTTTCCCTCTAATTGCAGGTTGAGTTGTGAGATCTGCTGTGTACAGGATTTAGGCCTAATAAGTAATAATTCTGTTTTGTCTGAATTTAAGAGAAGAAAATTGTTGGTCATCGAGTAACATCTTTATTAAGCTCAGTTAGCTTAGACAGTTCAGATGTTTCATCAGGTTTTGTTGAAATATATAATTGGGTATCATCTGCATAGCAGTGAAAGCTGTGTCTTCTAATAATGTCTCCCAGGGGTAGCATGTATATCATAAACAGCAAAGGGCCTAAAACTGGTCCTTGAGGCACCCCATACTTTACTGGCCTGGTTTGTGAAAGCTGTCCATTTATATTGACACTTGTAATGGTCAGTTAAATATGACTTAAACTATTGTAGAGCCTGTCCCTGGACACCTGTAGAATTTAAGCGATCTATGAGGATATTGTGGCCGATGGTGTCAAATGCAGCACTAAGATCAAGTAAAACTAATAACGAGTTGCACCCTTGGTCAGCAGCTAAGAGTAAATTGTTGGTTATTTTCACTAATGTGGTTTCTGTACTGCAGAAAGGAGCATATTTGGGCAGAAAAAACTTTTTCTAGTATTTTAGACATAAATGGAAGATTTGCAATAGATTTTAAAAGATTTGAAATAATGCAGACTAACAATCCTTTAGAGGATTTGGATTTTAAAAGCATTTGTGTTTTATGTGTATGCTAATACAATGTGTTTAAAGACTAGTTTTAAACTGACAGAGTGTGTCTGCTTCCCAAACTGGGCAAGGAATGCTGTTCCAGAGTTTAGGTGCCAGATAGGAGAAAGATCTACCGCCTAAAGTTGATTTTGATATTCTGGGAATAATCAGTTGTCCAGAATTAATTGAGCGTAGTGGACGTGAGGGGCTATAATACACCAGGAGCTAAGTCGTTTAGGGCTTTGTAGGTAGTCAATAAAATTAAAACTTATGCAATATTTAATAGGAAGCCAATGCAACGATGAAAGAACTGGAGTAATATGATCATATTTCTTTGTTCTAGAAAGCACTCTAGCAGCTTCATTTTAAACTAGCTGAAGTTTGTTAATTAGGCCAACAGGGCAACCGCCTAGTAACACATTACAATAGTCTAACCGAGAGGTCATAAAAGCATGAATAAGCTTTTCCGCATCAGACATTGATAGCGTATGTCAAAGTTTGGCAACATTTTTAAGATGGAAAAAATGCAGTTTTACAGATGCTTGAAATCTGGCCTTCAAACAACAGGTTTCTATCAAAAATCACCCCCAAATTTTTGACTGAAGATGAGGACTGAACTAAAAATCCATCAAGGGTTAGACAGTGTTCTAGGTTTTTGCATGTGAGGTTTTTGGGTCCAATAAGCAAGACCTCAGTTTTGTCTGAGTTTAGTAATAAGAAGTTATTAGTCATCCAAATTTTTATATCAGCTATACAATCTGTTAATTTTGTAAATTCATACAAATTATCAGGTTGAGAGAAGATATAAAGTTGTGTATCATCAGCATAACAGTGGAATCTAACTCCATGTTTTTTAATGATATCGCCTAGCGGTAGCATATATAGTGTGACAAGTAAGGGACCAAGACCTGAGCCTTGTGGTACCCCACAGTGTAATTTTGATCTGTATGATGCCTCTTTATTAACTGATACAAATTGATAACGTTCAGATAGATAAGACCTGAACCAGGCCAATGCAGTTCCTGTAATACCAACATAATTTTCAAGCCTATTAAGGAGAATATTATGATCAATTGTATCAAATGCAGCACTGAGGTCTAATAACACTACGAGAGAAATGCAACCATGATCGAACGACAGAAGGAGGTCATTTGGTACTTTTAGGAGTGCTGTTTCTGTGCTATGAAATGATCTAAATCCAGATTGAAATTTTTCATAAGTATTGTTTCTCTGTAGGAAGGAAAATAGTTGAGCGGATACGACTTTTTCTAGTATCTTTGATTAAAAAGGCAGGTTTGAAATGGGTCTATAATTTACTAATTCTTTGGGATCAAGCTGTGTTTTTTTTAATAAGAGGCTTAATGACAGCAAGTTTAAAAGTTTTTAGGAACATATCCTAAAAGTAGGGATGAATTCATAACGTTAAGAACAGGTTGAGAATCTTCTGAAAACAATTGTTTTAATAATTTATTTGGTATAGGATCTAGCATAGACATTGTTGATTTGGACAAATTTATCAGTTTAGACAGTTCTTCCTCACCTAC
>CAIGQW010054892.1:455520-465814 GCA_903798125.1 Danio choprae
ATGTGTACTTTGACGTAAAAAGTACTTGTGTATACCTTTGCAGCGTTATATTAACAAGCTTGCGAATTAGGTAGAGTGTAATTAAATGACAAACTTTGAAGAAAACAAATGAGCTTTTTTCTGAATGAATTAACAATTTTCTAGTATTTATGAACTAGCGTAATTCAGACAAATTAGAATTGACATGTTTCTAACATGAAAGAGCACATTAATATGGCACTTTTTAATGTTCATTACATTAGATTCTTCTTATTATCACATTGGATTTTTTTATTAAGTAATTAATTATTTATTTAAATAATCTTTAAATTAGTATAACCCACATCCTCTCTGTGTTAATATGTCATGTTCGGATTTGCAATTGTATTACTGATATGCTTTTACTATTTGAGGGATTATGTGTTATGTAATGCTGCAACTCAAATGCTAAGAAAAGGCCCTCTACCATGCCAGTTTCTATTATAGCTCTTCATGGGGGATGGAAAGTTGCTGATGTAACTGCGTTTAAACCATCTGCTTTCGGTTAACAGAATATCAAGGGAAATAATGAGATAAGAATTTGGTTCTCCTTCTTGCCTGATAGTCTCAAACAGCACTGGGCTCTGTGATTGCAGCTCTTAGACTCCACAAATCCTCGTACCTTAAGACCTCGATTGTCACAGATCCCCCACATATGATGATTTTCTAATGAACAGCACTAGAAGATAGGGTAGGGTGATAGTTCTTTGATATAGCAAAAAGGCATATTACATAAGAAGGTAAAAAATAGGGCACAGTATTCTGCATTGAATAGCAGAACATGTTTCTTTTTCAAGTTTTTAAAAATTCAATTTGCTAATAAGTAGTAATGAGGAATGATGAAGTTGAATTTTCAAAGGCAATCCAGACTTTAATGTTACTTGATAAAATCATTCTAATATGGTGTTTTGTGCACAATAAACCTTGTTTTTGATTTTTTGGAAAACTAATACGGTGTAGTGACCGATAACTGAGTCGACACCTGTGATCAGAATCACCTTGATCGAAAGCCATTTTGGTCTATGACCAAAATCAGAAGGTCAGACCACATTGTAGCAGTACAGAACAGGAAGCGTATGCCTTGAGTCTATCGGCCTTATAACTGGTTCATCATCAGTTAAGTGTCATCGGACCCACTATCCTGATCAAGTTAACTCAAGACGAATGGGTAACTGATCACAAGAACGCTTTTCTTAAAAGTGAAAATGGGGTTCAGGAAATGGGGTTTTCAACCCCCATGCAAGACAGAGAATTGACTAACTTTGGTCCAAAACAGAGAACCAACCTTCCATCCTCTCTAAAATGAAATTATCTAAAACTCACCAAACATTAAAGTTCATGAGATCATCTTCAAAACGATGATAGCGGACTTTTAATGAAATGTCATTTTATTGCTCTTGTATGACACCCAAATCCTGTATACGTTAACAATGTACAGTCGTGGCCAAAAGTTTTGAGAATGACACAAATATTAGTTTTTACAAAGTTTGCTGCTAAACTGCTTTTAGATATTTGTTTCAGTTGTTTCTGTGATCTACTGAAATATAATTACAAGCACTTCATACTTTTCAAAGGCTTTTATCGACAATTACATGACATTTATGCAAAGAGTCAGTATTTGCAGTGTTGGCCCTTCTTTTTCAGGACCTCTGCAATTCGACTGGGCATGATCTCAATCAACTTCTGGTCCAAATCATGTCTGATAGCAACCCATTCTTTCATAATCACTTTTTGGAGTTTGTCAGAATTAGTGGGTTTTTGTTTGTCCACCCGCCTCTTGAGGATTGACCACAAGTTCTCAATGGGATTATGATCTTGGGAGTTTCCAGGCCATGGACCCAAAATTTCAATGTTTTGGTCCCAGAGCGACTTAGATATCACTTTTGCCTTATGGCACGGTGTTCCATCGTGCTGGAAAATGCATTGTTCTTCACCAAACTGTTGTTGGATTGTTGGAAGAAATTGCTGTTGGAGGGTGTTTTGGTACCATTCTTTATTTATGGCTGTATTTTTGGGCAAAATTGTGAGTGAGCCCACTCCCTTGGATGAGAAGCAACCCAACACATAAATGGTCACAGGATGCTTTACTGTTGGCATGACACAGGACTGATGGTAACGGTCACCTTTTCTTCTCCAGACAAGCCTTTTTCCAGATGCCCCAAACAGTCGGAAAAGGCCTTCATCGGAGAATATGACTTTGCCCAAGTCCTCAGCAGTCCATTTGCCATACTTTTTGCAGAAAATCAATCTGTCCTTCTTGACACCAGGCCATCTTTCACTGTGCGTGCAGATGCGCTCACCTGCCTGCTGCCATTCCTGAGCAAGCTCTGCACTGGTGGCACTCTGATCCCGCAGCTGAATCCTGTTTAAGAGACAATCCTGGCGCTTGCTGGACTTTCTTGGACACCCTGAAGCCTTCTTAACAAGAATTGAACCTCTTTCCTTGAAGTTCTTGATTATCCTATAAATTGTTGATTTAGGTGCAATCTTAGTAGCCACAACAACCTTGCCTGTGAAGCCATTTTTATGCAACGCAATGTTGGCTGCACGCGTTTCTTTGCAGATCACTATGGTTAACAATGGAAGAACAATGATTTCAAGCATCACCCTCTTTTTAACATGTCAAGTCTGCCATTCTAACTCAATCCGCCTGACATAATGATCTCCAGCCTTGTGGTTGTCAACATTCTCACCGGAGTTAACAAGACGAATTTTGAAATGATCTCAGAAGGTCCTTTAATGACAGAAATGAAATGCAGTGGATTTTTTTCAGGATTAAGTTAATTTTCATGGCAAAGAAGGACTATGCAATTCATCTGATCACTCTTCATAACATTCTGGAGTATATGCAAATTGCTATTATAAAAACTTAAACAGCAACTTTTCCAATTTCCAATATTTATGTAATTTTCAAAACCTTTGGCCACGACTGTACAATGAGAAAAATACTCATTACATTTACAACAGCATATAGTAAAATACCTGACAATCCATGTAACTTATACAGGGTATATAGAGAAGTGAAATTCTAAATCATTTTTTTAACTCATTCCATAAAAAAAGATCTTATTGCCACTTGTTTTAAGTGTTAACATTGGCAATACTTATTTAATGTACTAAATTCTCATTGTACAGTAAGAAACCACAAATAGTCTTAGCTTGGGATACTCTTTTTTTTTTCCAATGCAAAATAATTCAGAAGGTGAGAACAAGCAAATTATTCACTTGACTGCCACAATGAAAGGTTTAAAGAAATAAAACTATGAAATGATATTTAGAAAAAATCATTGTGGCGCTTAGTAAAGTCGGTGATCTATTAAATGAATCGATAAAACCCTAGACTCACATTCAAAACAACTCAACACATTCATCTGTAAAGACAATGATGCACATCTTGATTTTCATGGCCAACTGCAATTTTAAAAAAAATTAAGGACATAAGCAGAGAATCTCTTTCAAACTGTTCATTTTATTTAGACAAAGCAGTGTTTACGAGATGAACACCAAGATGGACATATTAACTCATAAACATGCAATGCACTGTAAAAGTAAACTGATTTCAGCCCTCTTGTGCTATTAGAGAACCAGGTTGCTCTATATGGGGTCGTTCACTGAAAACAGCTGTAATTCATTCAAATACCTTGGGATGCTCCTGAACCAAAGCAGATGTGATCCACTGTTTAAAAACCTTTTCCTAAGCATGGAAACCACAGTAGCCAATGTACTTTCTCATGATATCAGTTCTCTCTGTCCTACAAAATTATCGTGCTTTGAAATAATCGGATACAGACAGTTTCATACACTTGTTTATCAGACAGGGCACATGCATACGATGAATGCAAATGCAAATGAAAGCATATGATCCCACCAGAAACCAAAACTGAACAAATGAATCTCTAAAAAACTGACAGTAATTCTCACTACATAACTTTGCAATTTAAAAATATTTTATAGCCACTGCTATAAATACTCATGCCATGAGCCTAAACCTTCATTCAACATGGTTCAAAGTAACCGAGGTGGGGGGACAGATCCTAAATCATGACACATTTCACAACACACAGGGCTTAGCCTCACTGAGCCATGAGAGAAGACACAATGAATGACACAAATGGAGCAGCTCTCAGAAACCCACAAACTTATCCCACCAGGAAATGATAGGAGCTCACACCCAGGTTTACAATCTTGATAGCCAAGCCTTAAAGCCTTTCACACTCACATGTGAACAGAACTGTACCTTTTTAAAATAGCCATTACTATATTCTAGAATGTATGTGTCACGGTCACACAAGGAAGACAAAGAAGGATAAACTTCAAGGGTGTTTATTCCAGTGATGCACAACAGTAGCAAGGTGAAGCAGGTGAATAGCGTTGCAGAGGGTGAGCGATCTTACACACAAACAGTTCAGCAGGTGAGTTCATTCATTTCATTGGTAAACACCAATATAAGAACAGTCAGTTCCCTTAAACTGGTGTATTGGCATCTATAGGAGGAGGAGAACATCCACGAAAGAGTACAGAAGAATCCAGGAGAGAAGACGAGGAGAATCATGCATCTTTGATTCCAGATGATGAGTGAGTGAGGTGAGTATTTATAGTGCATGGGTGATTGCAGGTGCGGGTAATTAGTAATCAGGTGAGGGTTCACGGGTGTGGCATGTGGTGAATTAGAGAGGGGATTGGGACTGCTGGAACGGGTCGAGGTTGTGACAGTACCCCCCCCTCCACGGTGATTCCAGGCACCCTAGACCGGCGGCGGGGATGGCCTCGACCTTGGGGAGCTGGGCAGTCTGGATGTCGGTGGTGGAATTCCTTGAGTAGGGTCGGATCCAGGATGTCGTTATGGGGTGTCCATGATCTCTCCTCGGGATTGAATCTTTCCCAGTGTATGAGGTACTGGAGCTGGTAGTTCCGCCGCCGGGATTCGAGAACTTCCTGGACTCTGTAGATGTTGTCACAGAGAACTTCGGTTTGTTCTGGAGGGAGAGGCGGTTCTAGTTCTGTGGAAGGAGGGAGAACTGGGTCAGAGTGAGGTTTAAAGAGAGATACATGAAATGTGGGGGAGATCCGATTATGTGGAGGTAGGTTGAGACCGTAGGTGACAGGGTTAATTTGGGAGTGAATGGGGAAAGGTCCTATGTAGCGGGGACTCAGCTTACGGCAGGGCAGATGGAGGCAGATGTCCCTGGTGGAGAGCCATACCTTATCTCCTGGGTTGTAAACGAGATAAGGTAACCTGTGGCGATTGGCGGCATCCATATACCTCCGTACTGCCTGCTGAAGATGGACATGTGCGGAGTCCCACACCCTCTCACTCTCTCGGAACCAGTCATCTACCACGGGCACTTCAGAGGTTTCGCCAGTCCATGAGAACAGGGATGGTTTGTAACCTAAGATGCATTGAAAAGGGGTTATACAAGTGGAAGTCTGGCGAAGGGAATTTTGTGCATACTCAGCCCATGGTAGATACTGGCTCCAGGTGTCCTGATGGCGGGTGCAGTACGTCCTGAGGTAACTGCAGATTTCTTGGATTTTCCGCTCAGTCTGTCCATTGGTTTGAGGGTGGTAACCAGATGATAAACTGATGGTTGTGCCCAGAAGTTGAAAGAAGGCCCCCCAGACCCTGGAGATAAACTGAGGTCCTCTGTCGGACACAATGTCTTCTGGAAGTCCAAAATGACTGACAACGTGGTTAAACAGGACTTCGGCTGTTTCAAGTGCCGTGGGTTGACCTTTGAGAGCGATTAATTTGCAGGCTTTTGAGAAGCAATATACTACTACGAGAGTTGTAGTGTAACCCTGCTAGAAAGGTAGGTCCGTGGCAAAGTCTACCCAGATGTAGGTCCATATTCGGCGGGGAATAGGCAGTGGTTGTAACTTTCCTGCAGGTATGGGGAGTAGTAGTGATGGCACAGACCATGCATCCTCGGACATACTGGACGATGTCCTTCGTCAGATTCGGCCACCAGTACTTCTGTCGGAGGAGTGAGAGAGTTCGCCTCCTGCCAGGGTGTCCTGAACCTAGGGAAGTGTGCATACTATCCAGGAGCTGAAGACAGTGTCTGGTGGGTGCGTAGGTGAAACCTGGAGGAAGTTCTGGGGGCGCTGGTTATTATCTTCATCTAATTGCTATAATATGGGTGCCAGGAAGACCGAGGAGGGTAGAACTGGTTTAGGAGTGTTAACATGGAAATCTGGAGAGTCCAGGCGAGAGAGGGCGTTCGCTTTAAGATTTTTATGGCCAGGTTGGTAGGTGATCTGGAAGTTGAAGCGGGCAAAGAATAGTGACCAGCGGGCTTGACGGACATTAAGGCGTTTTGCACTGCGGAGGTATTGGAGGTTTTTGTGGTCAGTGATTACTGTAAAGGGGAATTGAGCTTTAATGGCTAGTAGTTCCCAATCACCAATACCATAATTTCGTTCAGTAGGAGTCAATTTCCTGGACTAGTACGCACATGGATGAAGAGCTCCGGGTTCACCAGACCATTGGAATAAAATAGCATCGACTTTCACAACGAAAGGCTGTGTGGGATCTAGATGTCTGAGGATGGGTGCTGTGGTAAAAGTAGTTAGAAGGCTTGGTGGGCATCTGGGTTCCAAGATAGTATACGTCGTCCACCTTTAAGAAGGGAGGTTAGATGGGCCGAGAGGAGACTGTATTTTTTAATGAAGCGTCGGTAGAAGCTGGCGAACCCAACGAATCTTTGAGGCTCCTTCACCGTCTTGGGTTCTTCCCATTTGGGCACAGCGTCAACTTTACCAGTTTCCATGCTGACCCCCATCAGCGGTGATTATGTACTCGAGGAAGGAGATAGAGGTTTTGTGGAATTCACATTTTTCAGCTTTGAGGAATAGTTGATTCTCTCGTAGGCATTGGAGGACTTGTTGGACATGGAAATGATGTTCGGTTAGACTTCGGGAGTAGATCAAAATATCGTCAATGTAGACAATGGCGAAGTGGTGAAAAAAAACGGAAGATCTCATTCGTGAAATTTTTAAATATGGAAGGGCTGTTGGCTAGACCATAGGGCATTACTTGATATTCGTAGTGGCCAGTAGAGGTGATGAAGGCAGTTTTCCATTCATCCCCTTCTTGGATACAAATAAAATTGTAAGCACTTTGGAGGTCTAGCTTTCTAAATATCTGTGCTTCACGGAGCTCTTCAAGGGCGGCTGGTACTAGTGGTAGCGGGTAGGCGAACTTGACGGTGGCATCGTTGAGTACTCGATGATAATCAATGCTCGGCCGCAAACCTCCATCCTTCTTTCCCACAAAAAAGAAACTCGAAGCAGCCAGTAAAGTGGAAGGTCTGATGAACCCTTGATGAAGAGCTTCTTTGATATAGTTTTCCATAGCTTCATGGTCAGGACGGGAAAGAGGGTAAATTCTTCCATGTGGTAATTTAGCATCTGGCAGCAGGTCGATACTACTACAATCCCAGGACCGATGTGGGGGTAATTGGGTGGCTTGTTCCTTGCTTAAGACATCGAGGAAGGGAGTGTGGATGGCCAGGATGGTGACAAAGGTGGAATTGCTAGTGTTTTCAATAGTGGTAGCGTGGACGGGAAGAGAATTCAGGGTAGGTTTATGACCAGCAGGGGAAGTAAGATGACCGTGGTTCTTGCAGACTGCGCTTCATCCAAGGATTTCTACTGTACTTGATTCTATTTTGGGTTGGTGTTGTGCAAGCCAGGGTCTGCCGAGGATGACATGTACAGTCGTGGCCAAAAGTTTTAAGAATGACACAAATATTTGTTTTCACAAAGTTTACTGCTAAACTGCTTTTAGATCTTTGTTTCAGTGGTTTCTGTGATGTACTGAAATATAATTCCAAGTACTTCATACGTTTCAAAGGCTTTTATCGACAATTACATGACATTTATGCAAAGAGTCAGTATTTGCAGTGGTGGCCCTTCTTTTTCAGGACCTCTGCAATTCGACTGGCCATGCTCTCAATCAACTTCTGGGTCAAATCCGGTGGCACTCTGATCCCGCAGCTGAATCCTCTTTAGGAGATGATCCTGGCGCCTGCTGGACTTTCTTGGACGCCCTGAAGCCTTCTTAACAAGAATTGAACCTCTTTCCTTGAAGTTCTTGATGATCCTGTAAATTGTTGATTTAGGTGCAATCTTAGAAGCCACAATATCCTTGCCTCTGAAGCCATTTTTATGTAACGCAATGATGGCTGCACACGTTTCTTTGCAGGTCACTATGGTTAACAATGGAAGAACAATGATTTCAAGCATCACCCTCCTTTTAACATGTCAAGTCTGCCATTCTAACCCAATCAGCCTGACATAATGATCTCCAGCCTTGTGTTCGTCAACGTTCTCACCTGAGTTAACAAGACGATTACTGAAATGATCTCAGCAAGTCCTTTAATGACAGCAATGGAAAGTTTCAGTGGAAAGTTTCAGTGGAAAGTTTTTTTCAGGATTAAGTTAATTTTCATGGCAAAGAAGGACTATGCAATTCATCTGATCACTCTTCATAACATTTTGGAGTATATGCAAATTGCTATTATAAAAACTTAAGCAGCAACTTTTCCAATATTTATGTTATTTATGTAATTTTTGGCCATGACTGTACATCAGCTCTGGGAAGGATTAATAGAATAGAATAGAATTTCTTGATGATATAGCGCGGAGAGGATGGTGACTTCTTTGGTCTGCCGTGATATTTTGCTGTTCCATTTTGCCGAGGCTTCGAGACGATAGGAGTCAGCTATCATGGGTTCATCCTCCTCCTCTGATGGTGAAGGAATTCTGGGGATGGTAACATGATCATGAAACGAAGAAGTGGTACAGGCCAAAAGATGTTGAGAAAAGCTGGTGGTTTTCTTAATAAAAGTCTCTAGATTGGCACTGTCATCGTAAATGAGGTCATGTGTTTATGAATGTTAGGCTTTAGACCTTTACGGTAGGCTGCTAGTAAAGGTCTAAAGAAAAAAAAAGATTATAATAACTAAATATTGGTTAGGCGGACAAAGTGCAATAGAAAGTATTGCAAATTGTACTTACACGGAATCAATTTGAATTACCTGGATGTATAAAAAAAAATTATAATAAAATAAAATAAAAAATAACTTTAAGAAGTATATTTAACAAAAAAGTGGAAACGAAAACTACTTAAAGTCAAATACACATAATAAGAGTTATAATCCTAAAAATTAAATAAAATAAAGTAAAAGTGTAAAAATAAAGAATATTAAAGCTGCAAGCAGCGATGAAAGGGACCTCGCACCCGGGCTCACCGCCGATCGGTGACCTCAGGATGACAGAGAACAGCGGATAATAATAATTTAAGTCGATATATATTAAAATACCTGAGAAAATCACAGATTTATGCCAAACTTCCTTCTGTCAGCAGGTGGCGCTATGACTGAGACTCAATATTGGCATGTAGATGTGTTAAGGAGAGACATCTCATCGAACCTGTGCATTTTCAGGTAGATCAGATATTGTTTGGTTGAGTTATAAGTGCTTCCTCCTCCATGGCGAAGCATTGCACTTTCTCAGTCCGCCAAGGCCTTTAGTTCCCAATACCCAATTTTAGTGTTGATCTGATGAAATCCCTAGGAGGAGGAGTTCAAATACCACGCCTGGAAATGGCAAAAACTGCACTTTTTCGCCAGAGGAAGTTAAACATATCCGACTTCCTGTTGGGTTTGAGATTTTGCTCCAAGAGACTTTTTTGTAGGTTTTGGCATGTTTGATGTGTGTGCCAATTTTCGTACGTGTGCGTGAAACGTAGCTCGGGGGCCCACAGATTTATGCCAAACTTCCTTCTGTCAGCAGGTGGCACTATGACCGAGACTCAATATTGGCACGTAGATGTCTTCAGGAGAGGACTCTCATTGAACCTGTGCATTTTCAGGCAGATCAGACATTGTTTGGTTGAGTTATAAGTGCTTCCTCCTCCATGGCGAAGCATCACACTTTCTCAGTCCGCCACGGACACGCCCCTCGCCGAAAACTCTAGATCTTCACAATTTAACATCACAAAGGCCTTTGGACTAAACTAACGAAACATGGATTTGCTGTGATAAAATTTGTAGGAGGAGTTTGCTACACTGTAAAACATGTCACTTCCTGTTGCCAGCAGGTGGCGCTATATCTGTATCTGGTTATTGTCATGTAAACGTGTTCAGGTCAGGACTGTTATCAAACATATGGATTTTAAATCAGATCAGACAATGTATGCCTGAGTTATAACAACTTCCTGTTTCGTGGCGAAGCGTCAAAGTTTGAGAGGCCGCCACGGACACGCCCTTCG
>CAIGQW010054892.1:465824-482210 GCA_903798125.1 Danio choprae
CGAGACTCAATATTGGCACGTAGATGTCTTCAGGAGAGGATTCTCATTGAACCTGTGCATTTTCAGGCAGATCAGATGTTGTTTGGTTGAGTTATAAGTGCTTCCTCCTCCATGGCGAAGTATCACACTTTCTCAGTCCGCCACGGACACGCCCCTCGCCGAAAACTCTAGATCTTCACAATTTAACATCACAAAGGCCTTTGGACTAAACTAACGAAACATGGATTCGGTGTGATAAAATTTGTAGGAGGAGTTTGTTACACTGTAAAACAAGTCACTTCCTGTTGCCAGCAGGTGGCGCTATATCTGTATCTGGTTATTGTCATGTAAACGTGTTCAGGTCAGGACTGTTATCAAACATATGGATTGTGAATCAGATCAGACAATGTATGCCTGAGTTATAACAACTTCCTGTTTTGTGGCGAAGCATCAAAGTTTGTGAAGCCGCCACGGACACGCCCTTCGGCGAAAACTCTAGATCTTCACAATTTAACATCGCCAAAGCCTTTAGTTCACAATACCCAATTTTGGTGTTGATCGGATGAATTCCCTAGGAGAAGTTCGTTCAAATACCACGCCTGGAAATGGCAAAAACAGCACTTTTTCACCGGAGGAAGTTAAAAATATCTGACTTCCTGTTGGGTTTGACATTTTGCTCCAAGAGACTTTTTGGTAGGTTTTGGCATGTTTGATGTGTGTGCCAATTTTCGTACGTGTGCATGAAACGTAGCTCGGGGGCCCACCGATTTAAGCCAAACTTCCTTCTGTCAGCAGGTGGCGCTATGACCGAGACTCAATATTGGCATGTAGATGTCTTCAGGAGAGGAATCTCATCGAACCTGTGCATTTTCAGGCAGATCAGATGTTGTTTGGTTGAGTTATAAGTGCTTCCTCCTCCATGGCGAAGCATTGCACTTTCTCAGTCCGCCACGGACACGCCCCTCGGCGAAAACTCTAGATCTTCACAATTTAACATCACAAAGGCCTTTGGACTAAACTAACGAAACATGGATTCGCTGTGATAAAATTTGTAGGAGGAGTTTGCTACACTGTACAAGTCACTTCCTGTTGCCAGCAGGTGGCGCTATATCTGTATCTGGTTATTGGCATGTAAATGTGTTCAGGTCAGGACTGTTATCAAACATATGGATTGTGAATCAGATCAGACAATGTATGCCTGAGCTATAACAACTTCCTGTTTTGTGGCGAAGCGTCAAAGTTTGAGAGGCCGCCACGGACACGCCCTTCGACGAAAACTCTAGATCTTCGCAATTTAACATCGCCAAGGCCTTTAGTTGACAATACCTAATTTTGGTGTTGATCGGATGAATTCCCTAGGAGGAGTTCGTTCAAATACCACGCCTGGAAATGGCAAAAATTGCACTTTTTCGCCAGAGGAAGTTAAAAATATCCGACTTCCTGTTGGGTTTGAGATTTTGCTGCAAGAGACTTTTTTGTAGGTTTTGGCATGTTTGATGTGTGTGCCAATTTTCGTACATGTGCGTGAAACGTAGCTCGGGGGCTAGTCCGTCAAATGTGTATAGGTGGCGCTGTCGAGTCATTTTGACACACCCACTTCCGAAAACTATAATGAACGTAAATTTTCACCACTTCTGGGGCGTGTGCAAAGTTTGGTGAGTTTTCGAGCATGTTTAGACCCTCAAAATCGCGATTCATTCCGGAGATGAAGAAGAAGAAGAAGAAGAAGAAGAAGAAGAAGAAGAAGAAGAAGAAACAGCGGAATTCCAATAGGGCCTACGCACCGTTCCGGTGCTCGGTCCCTAATTAAGGAATAACATTTAAATAGTATTGAACTTACTGAATTTCATTGGATAAAGATAACTAAATGAAATTGAGTAAATCCAACGTAATTTGTTTGTTTAAATTCAGCACATATTAATTGAGTAAATTCGACTTAATTTGTTTGTTTAAATTCAGCACATATTAATTGAGTAAATCCAACATAATTTGTTTGTTTAAATTCAGCACATAAATTGAGTAAGTCTAACTTAATTTGTTTGTTTAAATTCAACTCAAACTAATTATTTGCAACAGCTTGCCTTAAAAAAATTAATTAAATCCAATGAATCATTTTCGAGCATTTTTGATTCGAGCTCCTCCTCCATGGATCCTCCCGTCCTCGACTCCACCCGGGGCCGTCCTTCTGGCTGTGTCCTGGGTCCTCCTGCTCCGGTTCCCTTCCTATGTCTCCCTCAGACTCCTCCCTTGTATCCTCCCCTTCTACCCTCCTTCATTTTGTTGTTTCCCGAGGACGCGCCTTCAAAAAGGGGGGGGTACTGTCAGTGTTCGTCCGCGTCATCGTTTGTTGTTGTCACGTGCCTTTGTCTTTCTCCCGCCACCGTCATTGTTAATCTGTTCCACCTGTGTTCATCCCTTGTGTCTCTTTAGCGTAATCATCCCTTCATCTATTTATAACCTTTCGTCTGTGTCCTTCGTTGTCCGGTATTTTGATTCGTCTGCTTCGTTTGGGTCGTCTACTTCGTGTGGTTGTCTCGTCCTGTCTTCCCGCATCCAGTATCTGTTCCCCGTAAGTGTTTAATAAATCCGTTTTGTTAATGTATCTCCTTCTCCGTCTCGTTCTGTCACCATCCGCCACTACGGCGTTACAGGTAGAGATATTTTTACTGTACTATACAAGTACAGGACTTGTTACTTGTTATAATTTTTTGACAGGTCAGAAATTTTGGTCTGCCCTCTTGTGAGAATCACAGTTGAATCAGAGCTATGAACTACTCCACCAAAGCTTACTCACCCTTTACTTGTCACAAACCTGTTTGATTTTATTTGTTTTGATAAACACAACATAAGATGATTCGAAAAATGTTAAAAAACAGTAACCATTGACTTCCATAATATGTGTTTTTCCTACTATGTAAGTCAATGGTTACCGGTTTCTATCATTCTTCAAAATATTTTCTTTTGTGTTCAACAGATAAAAGGAAACTCATAAAGGTTTGGAACCACTTGATGGTGAGTGAATAGTGAGTAAATTTCCATTTTTGGGTGAATTATCTCTTTAAGGAGTATTCAGATCTTACAGAGAACATATTAAATCAACACAATGTTTACTGTAATGAGTGGTGATGAATAATCCACAATTACTTACCATAAAAATTTATGGAATAATCAAACTGCAGGTCTGGAATGAAAATGTCTTTAAACCACTGACCAGGGAACTCAGCAAAGGAAATGTGTTGTTGTACAGTACCTCAAATGAAAGTAAGCACATGATTATTATGTTTCGTTCAAGAGTCAGCACAAGTAACAACAATGAGCAACTTTTTAATCAACATATTGTTTACTGATCAATAGTTCAATAGGCAACCTTTAGATACATTACTTACTGTGCAAATCGATGAACGTGATTAATATTATTAGTTCAAGATTTTTTTTTATTACCCACATCACCATTAAGGTTTGTGTTAAGTTGTGAACACATTTGCATTAATAGGGTAATAATAGGGACTTTTCATTTTCAATAAGCCAGCTCAAGTGCTTCCGCCATTATAATTACGTTAAAAATATAGTTCACTCAAAATGAAAATTTCCCATTAATTTACTCACCCACATGTCATCCAAGATGTAGGTGACTTTTTGTCATCAGTTTAACATTAAAGAAGTTTTAGCTGAATTTTCTTTAATGTTCTACAAAAAAAATAATGGGAAATTTAAATTTTTGGGTGAACTATCCCTTTAAAGTCTGATTTCTTTAAAATCAGTGATTTTCACTGCCTGCATGAGAAAGTGGGTGTCAGACAAGACACGAAGCACTGCATTCAGTTCTGTTGTTCCGCGCCATGTCTTAAAAATATGGAAATTTATTTTTACCATGGTGTTTTGGCGCTCACCTGCATCTCATGACGGCACTTGCGCATTTATTTTTTACTGTTGAACAACCTAATTAATGCTTGACTCTATTTAACGGATTATATATTTAATTTAACGGAGTGGGCGAGGGTGTCGCGGACGAAAGTGATGACCGGACTCCGCCATCACTATTCTGCCGCCCGGGTCGCCTCTATGGACGCGCTGGCCCTGATATAGTAGGAGCCGCGATAAATTCGTAAAGGGCTGAGCTAACAGTTAGTAAATTAACTTAACTTTTATCGGTTGGAATGGCGGGTCACAAACATTTAGGGAAAAAAGTATCATATTTGAAGTTCACAAAAAGCATCTTAAATATATTCTGTGACAAAAAGTAATTCAAACCGTGAGTGCGCGCTCTCGATGCAGGTGACGGTTGGTCACTGGAATTTTAAAAAATGAGCAAAATAAACGTTCAGAATGGGACCATTTTATGTGTCTATGCAGTCAACAAAGTATATTCTGTAATAAACCGTCTGGTATAATATAAAATGTGACTTACTGTGCAAATGGATGTATAGAACACCGGGTCTGGCGTTTTGCTTCCACCTGACTGGATTCTGCAAGTGTACACTTCCTTTGGGCTTTGCCGCTGAGGAAACGAGCATTAACGCGCATACGCACAAAACAAACATAATTTTTTTAATAGACTTTAATTAATAATTTTAGCTTGGTTCAAAACACATCTAATTTACTTAAAACCAATTTAAAATTATTTATTAAAATCAACAACTAAATTAAATTGTTTTAAATGAACAAAATTTTATTATGTTTAATTTAATAAAGGCCTAAATAATTTTTTTCAGTGTACATGAGGATGGGTTTGTGATCGGTGCATGCTGTAAGACAACGTTTGTGTAACATCTGGTGGACAGGAGACGATAACATGAGGAGACGGTACACGGACTTAAATAATAAACGGATTTATTTATACAAGACTTACGGGTAACATGCAGACGGGATAAGGACGACAGGACGAGACAACCATACGAATCAAAATACCAGACAACACTGGACACAGACGAAAGGGTATAAATGGTAACGGGGATGATTAGGCTAATGACACAAGAGGGAAGAGTACAGGTGCAACAGATGAACAATGACGGTGGCGGGAGAAGGACAAAGAAAGCACATGACATAAACCAATGACACGTGGACGAACACTGACAGTTTGGAGCTGTGAGAGTCATTAACCAATTTCTTTTCCCGATTTTTGCATCATTATTAATAAGCGTAATTGGTCACCAATTTTCTAAACATAATTTATCCTTATTATGTCAGGGTTTTGGGGTTGAGGAGATGAGGCGAGGACCCAATAGCATGAAATGAAGGACTTTATTTAACAAAAAGCAAATAAAACAACTTAAATATGCCCGTGGGGGAAAAAACAAAGCATTAATTCTAGTCTTGACAGGACAGACATGAAAGATAGACAAACTCCATACTCAATGACAAAAACACCTGTAGATGGTGCTGCGGATGACTGCCTCGGTGTGGAGCTCTCCAGCTTTCGTAATGTTTTTGTTAGTTTGTCCTGTTTTATGTTTGTCGTACGCGATCAGTTACACCAGGGACGAACTACTGCACCTTATAACTTGTAACAAATCTGTACATACAATTCAACATCCAGAGCTTTTTGACTGATCGCATCTCTGTTTAATGTTTGTTGTCTTTCTCATATTTATTTCATGTTGTCACTTGTCACTTTATGTACACTGGAAGCTTCTGTAGCCAAAACAAATTCCTTGTGTGTGTAAGCACACTTGGCAATAAAACTGATTCTGATTCTGATTCTAATTTTGCTATTTCTTTTCCACTCTTTATAGATGGAGTTACATTTTTTTTCATTATTACCAAAATTATTAGATACATTTGCCTGATTCCAGCTATTTATAATTTATATATTTTGCTTCCTCTCTAAACTTTACATCTGTCAATATATTTTTGTTCATTTTCCAGTATGAATTTTTTTTTCATTGTTGTATGTAGTTGTATTTAATGACAGAAAAATAGCTTTGTGGTCTGTAAGAACAGAGGGCATCATAGAGACCTCATTAACACACTCTATTAAATTTCTTGAAATTAGCCAATAGTCGATATGGAACTGTTGAGATAAAGTTTTATTACACCAAGTAAATTGTATTTTTTCAGGATACTGTTGTCTCCATAAATCAGGTCAAAGGTAGATCATAAACCGTTAAATTCTGAAAGAACAGACCTATTAGGATGAGGTGGTGTTGGAAAAATAAAATTGAATGAAGAGAGAACCCAGTCCAGGAGACTTGAAAACAAGCAGAATTTCTTTATTGAGACGTGTTGGTTGATCTGCAGTCAAACAGCGCCTTCAAGAAATCCACAAGTCTGCAAGAGCCTACAGAAGTCTCCTACAGGTCTGCAGTCTGCAAGTTTTATCCCAAGTCTGTAAACAAGTCTAAAACGAGTCTATAATATGTTTTTAGGAGGAGTGGAGTGGCTAGGTGGAGATGGCTAAACAAAGCATGTAAATGAAGTATTGGAGTCAGCAAGATAACCGGCATATAGGTGTTAGAAACCCGCCCACCTACTGACCACACAAGTTTATCAACAAAAGGGTTTCTTTGGCCTGAAAGTTTCACCCGAAGACAAAGGCAGCATAGCATTTGCATCACTTTGGCTCAGCCAGTACTCAGAAATCAAAAGGTTTAATGTCCCTCATAGCTGGGCTGTTACAGTTTCGAATTAATTGATATAATTAAAAACCAAAGAATATACCTTTTCAGTTATTTATAGATTATTGTTCATTTGGAACTAGATTATATAAATTTATATTTCAACAGTTCCCCCTTTGAGAGATATTAAAAAAACTTAATATGAATTTAAAACCTTCCTAAATCCATTCAATGGCTTCTGTTTGATAACATAGGCCCCATCTTCCAGTTATATAATCAGCCAAGTCTGATGGTTTTGATTTCAGAAGAGTTCTTTATTAAAGGAGATTTTCAGGAGACCCCCACCAGCACCTCTGCCTGAAAATTCTGCCTCACTGATGCTCTGGTCTGCTTATATACACTTTTGCAGCTGTTTTTCCACATTGTTCTACATTTGTCACACGAGATCAAAACTAGTTTTAACCCCCATAATAGACCTTTTACTATATATCTTGTCCAACTATACTTAACTGTTTTACCAGGTGTTATCCTTTTTCTTATGCATCCCTTGAGACTCCTTAGTTGTTTACTCGGGTTACTTACTTAGTTGTTTGCTCTTTCTAACTCTACATAGTACTTAGATTATTTATATATCTTCACACTTTAAAGAGTAAAAAATCTACTTCATATTCCTTCCTCTTAAGACTTTAAGTCTCAATATTCTTGCTTTTGGCCCATAGTGCAACTTCATGATTCAGCCCTAAGTTATACTACCTAATGACAAATATATGTCACAGTATTATTACAAATGAGCAGATCATGTAATTGCACTTTGGAATAGAGCCGAGCCAAACATCTGTGTCCGGTTTTAATGAGAACACAGTAAAAGACTCGATTCTATTTTGTTGTTATAGCACAGGAGGTAATGCTTTAAGCATAAATGTGGTCATACATCTACTTCTGAGGGTCACAGTCATTTAACACATAGTAAAGAATAAAAATAAAAAATAAATCAAAGAATAAGCATACACAATCATAATACATGTTCACTACTCACTGTGCTAATCTACCAATCACACACATAATAAGTAGAGTAAGTTGATCTTCAGCCCAGATACTTTGCGTATCGTAGTGAGCCGCCGTTTTGGAGTAGGGGTTGACTAGCACTTACACCCAAGGCATGGATCCTCTTTATTCATCATCCTCCTCCTCATCTGAACTATCTGAGTATTCATCACTTGTTGATTCAAAATTTGGTTGATAAGCCCATTTTTGAGTTAACCCATTCTGGTTATTTACTAGCATCAATTTATCACTTTCCTGATATTGTAGTATCTCCATTTGTTTTGATGAATCGCTGCTGTTCAGAAGAGACAGTCTTTCTTTTTTTATCTCTGCTGTAGTATATACTTCCCATTCAAACCACTAATTACTTTGTGCCATTTCCCAAAGTTCATCCAGTTTAATGCTGTCTTCATATTTACTGTAATTTATCTCTACATTCCTCCTTTGCTTTCCGGCTACTTCTAATGTAAATTCAGCTAGGCTTGAATTAGTGCTTTGCTCCATTAATGACTGAATTGTTGTTGATAAAGATGTATAGTTAAGTGTTTGATTCATGTAACTCAAAGTTCTATTGTCTTGTGGAGCTAAGGTAGTGTAGCTAGAGTTCTTGGGCTCTGAAGTCATGAGGTTTTTTACAGCTTGAGAGGTGTGACTAAAAGGTTGACTCATTGGATTTGCAGTGGTGGTGTTTTCCATCCCTTCGATTTGTTGCATCTTTATAATATTTATGCATACCATCATAGATATGAGTGTTATGCTTCTATTCACTTCCTTCAGCCACATTTTGCACATCATTGTCTTCTGCTCTGAGGTCTTCTTGCTCACTAGTTTCTAGCTGGTGCTCTTCTCCTCTGGACTTTTCTTTCGGAACCCTTGTGCAGTGATTTAGAGGATACCAGCAGGTGCTTTCTTCCACTTGGACATCTGTTGGAGTTGCTTCGATATGGTCCTTCTCTCCTGGCCTCATTCTATTTCCGCCTGAACACCCTTAGATACACCTGGTCTCCTGGCACAACTGGACCTGGCGTCTCAGCTTCCTCATGAATCTTCTTTCTGGTTTCCTGCACATAAATAGCTTTGTGTATGGCAGTTAGATTCTTCATGTATGACTGTAATTTCATTTGCAATTGTTCTAATGGGGGTCTTTTATAAGGACCATGGCAAAATGGCACAGGCATAGGACGACCAGTTAACATTTCATGCTGTGTTAAATGTGTGTTCCTGTTAGTTTGCATGCGATAACTCATTAAAGCAAAAGGTAAAGCATCAACCCAGTTAAGTTTAGTACTTGCACATATTTTATTGAGTTTGACCTTGATGGTTTCGTTGACTCTTTCAACCATTCCATAAATGCATCCTAATCTTTGCTTAATTCTCAATTGTTGCAATACTTGTTTAACTGTCTTTTGTATGAATGCTGATCCATTATCTGAACTTATTTCTGATGGTATTCCAAATCGCGGAATTATTTCTCTTGTCAGAAATTTAATAACAGTTCCTGCTCCCTGATCTGCTGATGGCACTGCCTCCAGCCAACTGCTAAACCTGACAATTACCACAAGCATGTATCTCTTGCCTTGCACTCGTTTTATCATACCCACATAGTCCATAACTAAGTGTTTGAATGGCCCTTCTGGTACAGGTATATGACTTATTGGTGTTGCTGATCCCTTTCTTACATAGTATTTTTCACAAATTTCACATGTGGACAAAAATTCACTAACCATTGCATTTAAATAAGGAGACCAATATCCTTGCTGTTTAATTTTCCTTATCACTTCACCTTTTGCACAATGATCAAATCCATGTGCATCTGCAATGAGAATATTTAGTAGTGACCCCCTCATGAGTATGCCAAATATTTAGTGAATATTTTTTAGCTCCCTTTTGATGCCACATAGATTGTTCATAGACACCTGCCTGTTGTCAATTTGCACAATATCATCTAGTTGTGGTTCAGGTTCTATAAGCACTATAGGAGTTAGAATTGCTACCTGACATCATGATGCTTTTTTAGCTTCTGAATCAGCTACATTATTTCCCTTAATGACAAAATCATTTCCTTTTTTATGAGCTTGACATTTGATGACTGCTAGTCGTTTTGGTTGCATCATAGCTGAAATTAATTGATCTATTTGCTCAGCATGTTGAATAGGAGACCCATCTGTTTTCTTGTAACCTTTTTGTTTCCACACTGCCCCAAACAAATGACATACACCATGTGCATATGCTGAATCAGTGTAGATGTTAGCTGTTTGTCCTTTTGCTAACTGACATGCTGCTGTAAGAGCTTTTAATTCGGCTAACTGAGCAGAGCAAGGTTGTACACACTATTGGGATATTACTGGTATAAAATTCTCTTTTTCCTTTTTTACTACTGCATATCCTGTATGAATTCCTAAATGGTCTCTAAAACTAGAACCATCCACAAAATATGTGACTTCTGTCTCAGGGAGGGTTATAGATTCCAGATCTGGTCTTAATCTAGTAAATGGCAACGAGTTTGCTACACAGTCAGGTTGCTCTCCTTCAAAATCCAATGGAATTAACTCAGCTAGGTTGACTGTCTCACATCGTTTAATGGTAATGTCTGGATAAGTCAAAAGTGTGTAGTACGCCAAAATACGGGCGTGAGTAAGCACACATTTCCCTTGCTCTATTAATTCCACTGTTTTGTGATGTGTATAAATAGTCACTGGATACCCTATGGTTAATGTAGATGCTTTCTCATAAGCATAATACACTTGTCAGTCTTCTGTCGTGCCATGTGCTTCTGTTGTCATCATGTGATCCCTTTGTCCTGTCCTTCCCGCCATCGTCAGTGTTAATTCATCCCACCTGTGTTCATCCCTGTGTCTCATCTGTGTAATCATCTCCTCATGTACTTATACCCCTCTGTCTGTGTCCTTTGTTGTCCGGTATTGTATTGTCTCAGCGTCGATGGCCTGGCTGCCTGTGCCTTGTATCATCCAGTTTGTCTTCAGTAAGTGTTGTGTTAATAAATCCGTTTTATTTGTTAAATCCTGTGTACCTGTCTCATCATGTCCAGCGTTGAGTTGTTACAACACTGCTGCCAAACTCTGTTGATTTATATGGTGGGTACCCCTGTGCTGTATTGTCTAACTTAGCGCTATAGTATGCTATAGGCTGTTTTTTTCCTCCCACTACAAGTTTCTTGCATTAATACAGCTGATGCATAACCATCAGCTCTATTTGCTACGTACAAGAGAAATTCTTTGGAATAATCTGGGTTTCCTAGAGCATTTTTATTGACTCAAATGCTATGATTGCATTTTTTTTTTATTTTGGATTTTAAGTTTTCTACTCCTGCCTGTTTCATGATTTCTCTCAAAGGTGGTGTTTTTATGGCATAATCCTCAATCCAATCAGCACTGAAACCAGTCATTCCTAGAAATGCCATCATCTGTCCTACTGTCTGTGGCATTGGTATTTTACTTATGCCCTCTAATTGATCTGGAGCTATAGCTCATGTCCCAAAGGCAATCAATCGCCCTAAATATTAAACCTGCGGCTGGCAGTATTTTATTTTTTAGATACTTTGTGACCTCCTTCAGCTAACTTGGTAAGTACTTTGATGGAATCTCTATGGCATTGTTCCAAGGATGGAGAGCAAACAATTAGATCATCTACATATTGTATTAATGTACTATCCATCAGATCTTCCAAATCTGCTTTTAAGAACTTGATTAAATACATGTGGAGTGCTTAAATCCTTGTGGCATTCTAGTGTATGTATACTGTTTACCAGCGTAGGTAAATTCAAACAAGTATCTACTTTCCTCTGCTTATGGCACACTGAAATAGGCTGAACAAAGACAGTAAAATACAATTACAGTAAAATACTTGGCATCAGGTGGGATATTTATCAGTAGAGTATGTGGATTTGGAACTTCAGCTGTAAAATCCTCCACTGCATCATTGATTGCCCTGGAATCATGCACTAGATGCCATCTGTTTTTGTCTGGATTGATTACAGGCATAATTGGAGTATTATAGTAACTTGTTGTTTCTACTAATACTCCTGCTTTCACTAATCCTTCAATAGTGTTTCTTATGCCTGCTTCAGCATCAGGTCGTAAAGGCTACTGTGCTTTTTTTTTTTAGGCAGCTGTGCATTTGGTTCAATTTTAACCCTCACTGGGCTGGCTGATTGAATGAACCCAACATATGAATCATGTAACAACAATAATTTAGTTGGTACTTGACTTTTCCATTTCCTTAAATAATTCAGTTTCTGAACTATCTATCAATTCTGACATTGCATTCATTTGTGTCATTTTTTTCTTGACTGAGAATTACTTCTTGAGGTATTCCCAAAATTTTAGTTGCACATACAATTTTGATGTAATTTTTATCAGAAGACTGAAAAATCAATGGATGTTCTGTAGCCTCCCACCTGCTCTGTTCTACCTGTTTTATCATTGGGCCTAAATCTTTTGTTTCCCTTTTTTTTTTCCTACATACATAGTTATATGTGGAACTGAATCTATTACATTAAACCCTTCTCTTGGTACATGTAATGCTGTTCCCTGTTAACCTATAATTATGTATTGTGAAACAATTAATATTTTTTTTTGTCCTTCAGTATTTTCCTACCATTTCTTTTCCATGTCCAAATCTCTTTTTGGATCTTACATCATTGTACAATGAAACCCTAATTGTGGCATTTGTGATTCAGGAATTACAAGTCAAGTCATGCTTTATTGTCATTCCGCTACATGTGTGGATATACAGAGGAATGAAATGTCGTGTCTCGCAGGACAACGATGCTACATGGATTAATCATGAATACAAACACAACACTGGACATAAGAGCTATTATAAAAAAAAACTATGCATAACTAACATATAAAAATGAATAAAATACTTAAACTATACACAAGACAGGCTGTACAAGTACTTTTACATGAGACTGAACAATGTTGTGCAGGATATTGTGCAAAAAAAAAATGTATTTAAGGTCTAATATTGTTCAATGGGTATTTAAGGTTGAGGGAAGCAGTGCAATATGATTGTGGTACATTTATGGTAAACATTGAGTCCTTGTAAGGTGGAGTTTAGATAAAGTGTCAGGTGCATAAGAAAGAAGAGTGTTTCTACAAGTTGTTTGTCAAGCCTACTCACCTGAATGAACCACAATTTAAGATGCACAGTGTTTCCAAGAGACATGATGTGATAAAGCGTCTATGTTGCAAATGTGCAACCTGGTGCAAGAGTCAGAGAGACGAGGGGCTGTCCTTCCACAGGTGGTTTGTTAAGCCCACTCACCTGTATGGGACATACTCAGGAATGCATGGAGAGGTTTCAGAAGGGGGTAAGTTGAGGGCTCTAACAGCCTGTGGGAAGAAGCTGTTGAGTAGTCTAGCTGAGCAGGCTTTAATACTTCGAAACCTTCTTCCTGATGGCAGCAGCTGAAAGAGCCTGTGGAAGGGGTGAGTAGAGTTTCACAATACTGCTAGCTTTGCTGGAGCACCGTGAGTGGAAAATGTCCTGAATAGAGGATAGAGGGGCACCAATGATCTTTTCTGTTGTGTTCACTGTGCGCTGGAGGGTCTTGCAGTCGGCAGAACTGCAGCTCCCGTACCAGACAGTGATGCAGCTGGTCAGCACACTCCCAATGGTTCCCCTGTAGAATGTGGTGAGGATGGGTGGAGGAAGCCTTGCTCTTTTCAGCCGGCGAAGAAAGTGTAGGCATTGTTGTGCCTTCTTGGAGAGGGACGTGGTGTTGGTAGTCCAGGTGAGATCTTCTGTTATGTGCACCCCGAGGAATTTAGTGCTGCTGACTCTCTCGACAGTCAACCTCCTTTGTCTTCTCTACATTGAGGGAGGTTTTTGGTGATTTGGTTTTTAGCACTCATTGTGGCTGATGAGACCTACCACTGTTGTGTCATCGGCGAACTTGATGATATGGTTGGAGCTGAACTTAGCAGTGCAGTCATGGGTCAGCAGCGTGAAGAGCAGTGAGCTGAGCACACAGCCTTGTGGTGCACCCGTGCTCAGTGTGGTAGTGCTTGAGGTGTTGTGGCCGACACGGACTGACTGGGGTCTTCCAGTTAAAAAGTCCAGGATCCAATTGCAGAGGGAGGTGTTAAGGCCTAGCAGGTTGAGTTTATTAATGAGCTGTTGTGGGATTATTGTGTTGAATGCTGAGCTGAAGTCGATGAACAGCATTCTAACATAAGAGTTTTTATTTTCTAAGTGGGTAAGAGCCAGATGGAGGGTGGAGGAAACTATGTCGTCCGTGGAGCGGTTTGAATGGTATGCAAACTGGTCTTGATATTGTGCATGACTAACCTCTCAAAGCACTTCATCATAATTGGCGTCAGTGTTATGGGGCGGTAGTCATTCAAACAGGACACAGATGATTTCTTTGGCACTGGTATGACTGTAGTGGGCTTCAGACATGTGGGGACGACTGCCTGTCTCAGCGAGGTGTTGAAGATATCTGTTAAGACATCTGTCAGCTGTGCAGCACAGTCCTTCCACCACGGACACGCCCTTCAACGAAAACTCTAGATCTTCGCAATTTAACATCGCCAAGGCCTTAAGATGACAATACCCAATTTTGGTGTTGATCTGACGAATTCCTTAGGAGGAGTTCGTTCAAATACCACGCCTGGAAATGGCAAAAACTGCACTTTTTCGGCAGAGGAAGTTAAAAATATCCGACTTTCTGTTGGGTTTGACATTTTGCTCCAAGAGACTTTTTGGTAAGATTTGGCATGGTTGATGTGTGTGCCATATTTGGTATGTGTGCGTGAAACGTAGTTCGGGGGCTAGTCCGTCAAATGTGTATAGGTGGCACTGTCGAGTCATTTTGCCACACCCACTTCCGACACCTATAAGAGTCGTAAATCTTCGCCACTTCTGGGGCGTGTGCAAAGTTTGGTGAGTTTTCGAGCATGTTTAGACCCTCAAAATCGTGATTCATTCCGGAGAAGCGGAATAATAATAATTAAAGCTGCAAGCAGCGATGAAAGGGACCTCGCACCCAGGCTCACCGCCGCCCGGTGGCCTCAGGATGACAGAGAACAGCGGACAATAATATTTAAGCCGATATATATTAAAAAACTCGAGAAAATCACAGATTTATGCCAAACTTCCTTCTGTCAGCAGGTGGCGCTATGACTGAGACTTAATATTGGCATGTAGATGTGTTAAGGAGTGAAATCTCATCGAACCTGTGCATTTTCAGGCAGATCAGATATTGTTTGGTTGAGTTATAAGTGCCTCCTCCTTTATGGCGAAGCATTGCACTTTCTCAGTCCGTCACGGACACGCCCCTCGGCGAAAACTCTAGATCTTAACAATTTAACATCACAAAGGCCTTTGGACTAACGGAACATCGATTCGCTGTGATAAAATTTGTAGGAGGAGTTACCTACACTGTAAAACATGTCACTTCCTGTTGCCAGCAGGTGGCGCTATATCTGTATCTGGTTATTGTCATGTAAACGTGTTCAGGTCAGGACTGTTATCAAACATATGGATTTTAAATCAGATCAGACAATGTATGCCTGAGTTATAACAACTTCCTGTTTCGTGGCGAAGCGTCAAAGTTTGAGAGGCCGCCACGGACACGCCCTTCGACGAAAACTCTAGATCTTCGCAATTTAACATCGCCAAGGCCTTTAGTTGACAATACCCAATTTTGGTGTTGATCTGATGAAATCCCTAGGAGGAGTTCGTTCAAATACCACGCCTGGAAATGGCAAAAACTGCACTTTTTCGCCAGAGGAAGTCAAAAATATCCGACTTCCTGTTGGGTTTGAGATTTTGCTCCAAGAGACTTTTTGGTAGGTTTTGGCATGTTTGATGTGTTTGCCAATTTTCGTATGTGTGCATGAAACGCTGCTCCGGGGCAAATTTTTTAAGTGTTTATAGGTGGCGCTGTTGAGTCATTTTGCCACACCCACTTTCGAGACCCAAATCAATTGATCATTTACACCGCGTTTGGTGTGTGTGCAAATTTTCATGAGTTTTTGAGCATGTTTAGACCCTCAAAATCCCCCAAGTTAGGGGCGGAATAATAATAATAATAATAATAATAATAATAATAATAATAATTAAAGCTGCAAGCAGCGATGAAAGGGACCTCGCACCCGGGCTCACCGCCGCCCGGTGGTCTCAGGACGACAGAGAACAGCAGACAATAATGATTTAAACCAATATATGTTTTAAAACCCGAGAAAATCACAGATTTATGCCAAACTTCCTTCTGTCAGCAGGTGGCGCTGTGACTGAGACTCAATATTGTTATGTAGATGTCTTCAGGAGAGGAATGTCATCGAACCTGTGCATTTTCAGGCAGATCAGATATTGTTTGGTTGAGTTATAAGTGCTTCCTCCTCCATGGCGAAGCATTACACTTTCTCAGTCCGTCACGGACACGCCCCTCGGCGAAAACTCTAGATCTTCACAATTTAACATCACAAAGGCCTTTAGACTAAACTAATGGAACATGGATTTGATGTGATACAATTTGTAGGAGGAGTTTGTTACACTGTAAAACATATCACTTCCTGTTGCCAGCAGGTGGCGCTATATCTGTATCTGGTTATTGGCATGTAAACGTGTTCAGGTCAGGACTGTTATCAAACATATGGATTTTAAATCAGATCAGATGATGTATGCCTGAGTTATAACAACTTCCTGTTTTGTGGCGAAGCGTCAAAGTTTGAGAAGCCGCCACGGACACGCCCTTCGACGAAAACTCTAGATCTTCGCAATTTAACATCGCCAAGGCCTTTAGTTGACAATACCCAATTTTGGTGTTGATCTGATGAAT
>CAIGQW010054901.1:0-11252 GCA_903798125.1 Danio choprae
GAAGAGGAGAGCTGAGTGAGTTTTGCAGATCAATTTAACCTCTGAAATGTATCTTTTTAAAAAAGGAAGAGAAAGGTGTTTTCAGAGAATAGATGTGGAGATGCATAATGGAGTCATCTTTTAGACAGGCATAAATAGATTGACGTTTTAAACAGACTGACAAAGTCAGAAAGAAAAGCGATAGGAAGACAGGCAGAAAAAGAGAGAAAAAAATAAAGCATTTAATTTGTGTTTGGGCCTCACAGTGGCGCAGTGGGTAGCACGTTTGCCTCACAGCAAGAAGTCGCTGGTTCGAGCCTCGGCTGGGTCAGTTGGCGTTTCTGTGTGGAGTTTGCATGTTCTCCCCGTGTTGGCGTGGGTTTCCTCCGGGTGCTTTGGTTTCCCCCACAAGTCCAAACACATGCGGTATAGGTGAATTGGGTAAGCTAAAAGTGTCCGTAGTGTATGAGTGTGAATGGGTGTGTATGGATGTTTCCCAGAGATGGGTTGCAGCTGGAAGGGCATCCGCTGCGTAAAACATATGCTGGATAAGTTTAATAAAGGGACTAAGCCGAAAATGAAAATGAATGAATAAATGAATCTACATATACTTGTTTTTGTAGATATGTATAGGCTTTGGATGAAGTAACTTTTTCACATGCAGTATTTTTATACACTGTCTTTCACAATATTATACATATTATATTCAAGTTCTAAGACACTAATACGGTTAAGATAATTACAGATATCATATATTAATAGCTGAAATTCCAAATACACATATTTCTTAATAGTAACAATGTTTTTTTTTTGTTATCAATAATTATTTTGTTACTACAATAAATATAGACTCCTGTAATCCTGACACTGTTCTCTGCCCTATTTCACAATAATGACAGTATTCAATATTTAGATATAGACAATATTCATTGTGTCAGTAATGGAGGGACCAGACATGAGGTGTTCAGAAAACTGTCAATCAGAGTTACTGAAACAGCAGGAATTATGATTAATGCATTGAGAAAAACAAGATAAGTAAATCTCTATTGAGTTCAAAACACCCCAGACAACAGTATAGTACATTACCAGATGTGGTCGTCACTGCTGCAACCATTATAAAGGCCAAGTTATGTGTTGAAATTTCTAAAAAAAAAAAATTAAAAGGACACAATTAAATGAACAGACAAACAGGCTTTTATTTAACAGCTCATGCAAATATTTCTCATCATCTTTCCTCACCCTAATGTCAGATTAAACCATTGTAATGAATTTTCTTTAGGAAACATAGGATTTCCTCTCTATCCTATAATTTGCTGTAATTTTCTATACCCGTTTACTATGATGAAACTCTCCAGACTAAAAAAATGAGCACCATGGCAGCCCAACACAAAAACGTCTTTAATGAATGATTTGTGTGCCATATTTACAAACAGAAGACTAAAATATTTCCCCCAAACCTCTAAAGTAACTAATAATGAATAACTCAAATATTCTGGATGAACAATTTCATTTCAACTCTTCTGAATGTATAAAAACATTGTTGGATATTAAAGTGGACCTATTATGGCCCTTTTTGCAAGATGTAATATAAGTCTCTGATATGGATAGAGTGTGTTTGTGAAGTTTCAGCTCGAAATACCCCACAAATATTATTTTATAACTCTTTGAAACTGACCCTTTCAGGTTTTGATCCTAATTGTGCCCTTTTAGTGACACCCAGTGGTTAAACTAGGTATTGCACTCCTGGATCAAAACCAGGCAGATTTACTTTAGCATTGTTTTTTTCAGATAAACAAGAATGTTCACTTAGCATGTTTCTTAAATATCTGCAAACATATTATGGTATTTTTATGCTTTAGAAGAGTCAAAAACGTACATACAGCACCTTTTAAGAGTTCACACTTAGCTGATGATTTATCATAAGCTTGTTTGGCATGCTGTCCCGGGAGAGAGCCCTGAGCTCAAGGGATCCTCGAGCCCAGGGCTCCCTCTCATTTGCAGAGTGAGAGGGGAGATTGAGCTCAGGTAGATCTCAAAAACTCCCCGGCTGAAGTGGCAAAGGTAAACTACTTTAAGAAAGAAGGGAGCTAGACAGAGTGCCCGTTTTGCATAGTCTGTTACGTATGATGCATATCTTTGGACAGTGGGAGGAAACCGGAGAACCTGGGGAAAACCCATGCAGACACGGGAGAACATACAAACTCCGCACAGAAACACCCACCGGCCCAGCGAGGACCAGAGCCGGCGGGGTTCTTGATGTGGGACCAACAGTGCTAACCACTGGGCCACCGTGCTGCCCAATCTATGAGAAAAAAGGAGGAGAAGGGGAGGAAGGGGGGTTTCTTCCAGACAAAGATAAAATGTGAAATGAAGACTGTGGTTATTTATAGTAACTTAGGAATCATATGATTAGAGGATCATGATGAGCTAATGCGGGACAGGCTGTGGTAAATCATAAGCACGTGTGGACCTCTCAACATTAGTTTATAAATAAACTTCACTCAAATTCAAATGAGCTTGTGCTCTTTTCAAAAGTGGGCGGAGCTACAAATGCCTGTGTCACCATAGTGGCAGATTTAAAAACAAGACTGACGTCCTATGCTAATGAGGGAGAGATGGTCACTAGTGGGCGGGGCTTTCCCCCTCTGATGACACGTACAAATGAAGAATGTCAAAGTGTTTCTGCAGACTGTTTTTATCAAGTGTGATTATAAAAATTAAAATAAATACTTTTTTAGCATTAGAAGCTGGTTATACTCACACTCTGCAGACACACATCTGTTTACTTGCCTTATAAAAGTGATTTTTGCATAATAGGTGCCCTTAAAGTAGTTTTGAGCGTTTGCTTTCCACACATCACCAACACACTCTAGTTGTACTTCTATCAATGCAAATAAATGCGCCACGGATACACTTGAGCTTTCAAAGCAATTACAATTCATTTCATTGAAATATTTTCTGAATCTGCAAGTGACTTTTGTCCAAAGCAAATACAGGTTCTGTTACTGTAGCTCTGACTCAAAGACATTCATTTACACATCACATACACAACTCTACTGCTTTCAAACAGTAAAAATGTGTTTGTGAGATCGTTAAAAATAATTATATAAAAAAATGTTATACGTACGCATTATAACAGAGATGGTACTCAGTGCTTTTATAAATCCTGAAATAAGAAAACAAATCAAACAAATAATACTCTATTGAATTGAACTACAATGTGAAATCTACATTCATTATATAAACTCAGTGAAAGTCACAATCTCAGTAAAGAAACAATCTTACTTTTATGCAGAGAGGAGGCCATTGTCATTTATGACAGTCTGATGTGTTTCTGTTCATCCACTAATCAGTCCAGAAGATGAGTTTCCTTCACAGTTCAGAGAAAACAAATGATTGGGACTGGCTATAATGCATGATAAACACAAAACAACATACACAGGATTAATGAAGGTTTGTTTTGTATTTATTTCACACACACACACACACACACACACACACACACACACACACACACACACACACACACACACGCACACACATGTTTGTTTTATGTGAAAAGTGGGTACATTACATAGGTTTCCATTCATTTTACACTGTCCAAAGCGTATAATGTATTGGCCTAACCCCACCCTACCCCTAAACCCAACCATCACAGGAGACTGTGTACAGCTTTACTCTCTGAATAAACTCATGCTGTGTGATTTATAAGCTTCTGGAGAAATGAGGACGTCAGCAATGTCCTCATATTTCACCTCCTTTTTGTAATACCTGTGTCATACCTATGTCATTATGCAGATTTGTGTCCTGACATGTCAAAAACACGTACACACACACACACACACACAAGCCGGTGAGGTTCTACAAAGACGTAATGCTTTTTATACTGTACAGACTGTAAATTCTGTCCACCTAACCCAACCCTAACCCCATCTCACACAGAAACAAATATTTTTTACATTTTTACCATACTTTATTCTGTATGATTTATACGCCTGAGTGGAGCTTAATTTATGTCCCTTGAGCCTGTGTGCATTTAATTTTAAGTCCCTATGCACACACACACACACACAAGAAACATACTCCACTGTATTTATAAATTTACATTTAATGATTTAAAAAGATTTAGATTTTTGTAAATGTCCTGACCTGGTCAAAGCCCAAATTACTCAACCAAATCTACACACAAACCACACGATCACGTCATGATTTATATGATTTATCAACATCATTAAGAGCAGAAAGATCTTACCTGATGTAAGCTGAAAGCGGTGGTCTTCACCTGAAACAGTTGACCGCCTAACTAAGTGAATATTTGTGTGTTGTGATGTTTACCGTCAAGTTATCGCTCCATCATCCATGACAGGGAAATATGGCCTCGTACGCACTGTTTCCCTAAATTCAAATGTACATTCAAATTAAACAGTTAAAACTCACAAAGGCCTTTACAAACACAGCTACAATAGCAAATTGTTTATTAAGACCTTAAAAATACACCAAAAAGATAACCTGAATGAAAAGGAAAATTATTCATGCTTTAATGCAAACATTCAAGCCATCTGAGGACTCGAATTGAATTTGGGTCTTCAGCTGTTCACTGTTATTATATATAGTTCAGTTATGAATGTAAATCTACTTCACAGATCTGATCTACTCTCTGATCCTATAACTTGAAAATATATGTCTGTAAATATCCACTTGTCAAAATTGGAGTCCTTATGGAGGAAACACTCATTTTCTCTGTGAGAGCATCTGAGCTTGACATGCAACAACATTTTGTGGAACATGAAAAACTGTTCATTTTTACAGCTCAACTGTATATACTAATAATATTAATATATTATTAACTACATAAAACCTGTGGCCTTCCCTACTTAAATATATTCAGCCATTTACATGGCATTGCACATCACAATCAGCATTCTGAGCCTGAATATAAAAATATAATTACGAAAGATCAGTAAATAAAGAACTTCACAACTCATCATCTGATTACATTCGATGTAAATCCATGTAAATTCGATGTAAATCCATGTTATTTCCCTTTACTGTGAGCTTTAATGTTTTTAGACAACTGCCTAAATTATATTTAATAATTATTTTAAAAACTACTAAACGCATAATTCAACAACAAATAACAATCAACTATGAAATCTCAATAAGAATCTGCAACAATGGGCAGCACGGTGGCGCAGTGGGTAGCACAATCGCCTCACAGCAAGAAGGTCGCTGGTTCAAGCCTCGGCTGGATCAGTTGGCGTTTCTGTGTGGAGTTTGCATGTTCTCCCTGTGTTGGTGTGGGTTTCCTCCGGGTGCTCCGGTTTCCCCCACAATTCCAAAGACATGCGGTACAGGTGAATTGGGTAAGCTAAATTGTCAGTAGTGTATGAGTGTGAATGTGTGTGTGGATGTTTACCAGTGATGGGTTGCAGCTGGAAGGGCATCCGCTGTGTAAAACATATGCTGGATAAGTTGGCGGTTCATTCCGCTGTGGCGACCCCAGATTAATAAAGGGACTAAGCCGAAAAGAAAATGAATGAATGAATGATCTGCAACAATATGCTTTTCACTCACCAGCAAAAAAGCCAGATGACATGACAATTTATGACATCTAACATTCAAATGGCTATATCATAAATAACCTGTAAAATAATGTATATTTTATTTGTTGCACTTGATGCTGTGTCCAGAGCAAAGACATGTGAAGCAGTTCTTGTACTGTTGCATGATCTGGAGAGGAGGGAATTCGAGTGAATTTTGGAGATCAATTTAACCTCTGAAATGGTCAGATTGACATACAGTGAATGTTAAACAGATTGACAGAGTTAGACAAAGAAAAGGAAGAAAGACAGACAGAAACTGAGAACATTTTAAAGCAAAGGCGTTATGTCTGTGTGTTTGAACACAGAGAAACACACAGACATGTTTAAAAGATAGGGTGGAAACAGTAACTTCAATTGTATTACCAATAATTTCAGAACTCTATTATGCAATCAGATGTCAGCAATACATGCATTATCAATTACATGCAGTAATACATAAAAAAGCAGAACATTTACCAGCACGACTAAGTTCATAAAGCATAATATGGTCAATGAGTAACTAGTAAGTAATAAACTAAAAGGGACCAACAACACAGCCTTGAGGGACTCCTTGAGAGGAAGGGTTTTTATAAGATTTTCAATTCAGGGGCAGCATTGAAGAAATGTCAAGATAGCGAGACAGCAGAAAGTAAATGTCTGACCTCATTATTGAGCAGACAGTAGATCAGGAAGATGAAGGTTCCCTGCTTGGAGTTTAAGATCAGGAAGAGGATCTGCAGCACCTCACTGCTATTAGTGAAGAAACCCAGAATCCAAGGACAGCCAAGAACCACAAACTGACCCAGTGTTTTAAATGTCATAATCCTGTAGAGAAACCAAAAACAAAATTGTTTATTACTGTATCTAACATATGAATAAACATTATTAGTGATTAGTAAACTGCCTAGGTGGGAACTTTGTTCAATTAATTGCCTTTAATTGATCATTAATTGAAACCCACGCCAACACAGGGAGAACATGCAAACTCCACACAGAAATGCCAACTGAAATGCCCAGCCGGGACTCGAACCAGGGACATTCTTGCTGTGAGGCGACAGTGCTAACCACTAAGCCACCATGTCAATTATGAATTGCCTATGTTATTTCCAATAGTGACAAAAACAGATTGTTACTTGGTTTGTTTCATTTGTGAAACTTCAGCATTTAGATTTTTGAGAGTTGAGTTCAGAGTGATGGCGATTTTAATGAAGAGAATCGAGTTTAACTGCAGAAAGAAAGAAATAATAACTTTAGTTTTCATATAGATTTAAAAGCCTGTGTGTTAAATGCTAGAACGTACTGCTAGTATGATACAAACAGGACCCAGAAAACTCCAGATAAACCCTTCATCTGTATTAATCCAGCAGCTGTTTAGAGGAAAGGAAACAGTTTTAGATGAATCACATTGGAAACATTTAACACTAAATAAAGCATCTAATTAGCACCTGTAGTAATCATTGACATGGTAGTTTATACTGTCATCAACTAGCTGGTTAGGACAAAAATATCTCGTTAACATGGTGTTAGATGTT
Organism: Danio choprae; assembly: GCA_903798125.1. Taxonomy (NCBI): domain Eukaryota; kingdom Metazoa; phylum Chordata; class Actinopteri; order Cypriniformes; family Danionidae; genus Danio; species Danio choprae. Next base: position 7,094 of record CAIGQW010054901.1, read on the forward strand.
GACAACCTATGACCACAATCAGACTGCTGAATTTGTGACCACAAAACTAACAATGATTGAATAAATATGAACCTGAATTAATGAGTACAATCATAGGAATTCCTAAAATAATAGTAAGACGTCATAACAACAATCAAAACCGCTCCATTGACTTTCTATTGCAGGAGGGTGCCTCAGTCATTTCTGAAGACAAAATTAAAAGTAGACAAGCTAAAAAATCCAGGACCAAGTTTTTATAGCTTGTCGACCCCTTTTTATAGACACAAAAGTAGAGTGTGCTAGAGAGTGCCTAAATGGATATTCTTGTGTTTACAGGTCAGTTATCACTCTGTCATCCTTAAGAGAAAATATGATCTCACATGCTTCCTCCTTAAATTCTAATTAATACAGCAAAACTCATATCATATAAACTCAATTCATTCATTCATTCATTTTCATTTCGGCTTAGTCCCTTTATTAATCTGGGGTCGCCACAGTGGAATGAACCGCCAACTTATCCAGCATATGTTTTACGCAGCGGATGCCCTTCCAGCTGCAACCCATCTCTGCGAAACATCCATACACACCCATTCACACTCATACACTACGGACAATTTAGCTTACCTTAATAATTTAGTAAGCTTACCATTCCCCTATAGCGCATGTCTTTGGACTTGTGGGGGAAACCGGAGCACCCGGAGGAAACCCACGCCAACACGGGGAGAACATGCAAACTCCACACAGAAATGCCAACTGACCCAGCCGAGGCTCGAACCAGCGATCAGCGACCTTCTTGCTGTGAGGCGAACGTGCTACCCACTGCGCCACTGTGAGGCCCTCTAAACTCAATATAATTTCATATTGTTTGTTTAAACATTAATTTAATAAAAAATAAATAAAAATGATAAGCTAAGAAAGTGAAAAGTAATCATTTGTTTGCTTTAATGCACAATATACAGTATACATAATTACATCACCATCATCATTATAAGAAAATAAAAGCCAAAGTCCCGTTTCTTTCTCAAACTCAAAACTCCTATCAATCTACTCATATCTCATGAACCCATTTCCATCCATGTGAGAACATCCATTCCCTTGTCAGTGAATTTTCCAAAACCTTCCGCCCAACATCAAGTGTATTTTTATTGGGTTTTCCCCAGTGTCTCTAAGTCATCGGGGCTTAAACTTGATCCTGGAAGTGTCAGGGTTGAGGGTGGAGGAAAGGGAGCGAGGACTCAAGTGCAATAAAATGGGTTTTTAATAATCAAAAAGTAAAACAAAAGAGCAAAACAAACTACCCCAAGGGGGAAAACATTAACAAATAAAATAAACAAACAAACAAACAAACTTGACTGGGCTGGCTGGAAAGAGCAGGGCCGGACAAGGCTGAACAGGACAGGACACGACAAGGGAATCTCAGATGACGAACTGGCACAGGACAGCAAACATGAGGGGAATATAAGCACAAATAATTAACATACAAACAGGTGAACATAATAAACTAATAATGGGTTAACAAGGAGGATGGGACTAGACAATAGACGGGAGAGCACATGACAAACAAAACACAAAGACATGTGCTCACACAAAGACAAGACTCGAACACGCAGCCAATGAGATAACTCATTAACCGCGCATTCACATGACACGCACGCGGCGCATGTAAACATGAACCACGTGCTAAACACAACACCAACAGAAGACTGAACGCAAGACACGAGTACACGATAAGTTAAAACACTTACCGTGCACTCACACGTGCAACGTGCATGTCTCATCCCAGCGCCAACCAAAACCGAAACCAACTAGACTGAGACGCTGGGAATGAAACACCACGCTGCAGACAGAACAAACAAACACCAGGAGAAGAGCGCGCATCTCAGACCACGCGGACCTCGCGCTTCCGCATTACGCGGGAGCGCGCGCGTCTTGCGCGATCAAAAATGCCGCTCAAACAAAAGACACAGGAACAGAAAACGAGTGCTCGACCCGAGAAAACTCGAGCCGAGCACAACATACAGGACAAGACATGACTAGTGTCTGGACTCTGCCACCTAAACATGAATTTACAAGACAGGAGTGGCAGAACCCTGACAGGAAGGCTTGTTTTCGGCAAAGTTTAGTTCCAAACGCAAGCTTGTGCAACAAGTTTCGCAGTTTGCTGCATTACAAAGTTCAAGCTTGGTAAACTCTGACCTGCGAAATCGCATCACGTGAATCCGTGAGACTAATTGAAGATCAAAACATGACCTCACTGTACAGAAATGTAAAATATGGACCAATCGCTGGCTTTTTTAAATGTCTAATCATCTTCTTTAATCCCGCCCCCTTTAGCAGCGGCGTACGACAGAATTTCGCATGCTCAAACTCTAACTCTAGTGTGACCGCGGCATTACTAGGCTTTCTAGAAAAATCCATGCACGTGTGTTGAGATAAATTGGAGCTAAAATCTGCGGGACAGCGGTTCTCCAGGACCGCGTGTGGACACCCCTGCTCTAAGTGAAGTGTGATGACTGGTGTACCATTGGCAGCTGCCAGTAACTGATAACGATTTAGTTGTTATAATGCAAAAATAATAACAAACATGCCAAAACATTTAGATCTATTTTTACGACAAAAGCTTTCACATCACACTTTAAATACTATATATCAAGCCATCTTCCACAGGATTCGCCCATTTCTCATTTCAAACTACAGTATAACAGGAAAAACATGCCTAAAATGCAACCATTATATTACTTACAGGTAATGTAATAGCGAGCATTAAAGTAACACAGAACAAAATGATTGTTACCAGATTAAAAGCTAAATTAAATCTTATAATTAATAAGTTAAGAAAAATTAAGCCAAATGACGATAGATTTACTGTAAATTACAGTAGATGCAATAGCTGTTCAGTTTTTACAGCTTAATTTTAAATGTGTACCAAGATCAAATGGCCCTTCCTGCTAAAATGTATTAATCATTTTATGTGATATATTGCATGATGCATATATTTAAAATCACAATGTAAAATGATCAATCAGCATTATGAGCTCGACAAACCAAAATAAATCATGCAAAATCAGCCATTAAAGCACTTCACAACTCATCATCTGTGTTTACAACATATTTATTTTATTTACAATGAGCATGTGCTTACATTTTATATAAATGTCTAGATTTAACTGAGAAAATGAAAAATGATTAACAATTAAGTATCATTGACAATCTGCTGCAATACAATATTTGCACTCACTAGCAAGAAAACCCTGCGTTAAAAACAAACAGACGACATGACATTTCACATTCAAGATATTTATATTTGTCTTTTATTTGCTGAACTTGATGCTGGAGACCTCAGTGTTTTTTGTGTCCAGAGCAAAGACATCTGAAGCAGTTCTTGTATTGCTGCATGATCTGCAGAAGAGGAGAGCTGAGTGAGTTTTGCAGATCAATTTAACCTCTGAAATGTATCTTTTTAAAAAAGGAAGAGAAAGGTGTTTTCAGAGAATAGATGTGGAGATGCATAATGGAGTCATCTTTTAGACAGGCATAAATAGATTGACGTTTTAAACAGACTGACAAAGTCAGAAAGAAAAGCGATAGGAAGACAGGCAGAAAAAGAGAGAAAAAAATAAAGCATTTAATTTGTGTTTGGGCCTCACAGTGGCGCAGTGGGTAGCACGTTTGCCTCACAGCAAGAAGTCGCTGGTTCGAGCCTCGGCTGGGTCAGTTGGCGTTTCTGTGTGGAGTTTGCATGTTCTCCCCGTGTTGGCGTGGGTTTCCTCCGGGTGCTTTGGTTTCCCCCACAAGTCCAAACACATGCGGTATAGGTGAATTGGGTAAGCTAAAAGTGTCCGTAGTGTATGAGTGTGAATGGGTGTGTATGGATGTTTCCCAGAGATGGGTTGCAGCTGGAAGGGCATCCGCTGCGTAAAACATATGCTGGATAAGTTTAATAAAGGGACTAAGCCGAAAATGAAAATGAATGAATAAATGAATCTACATATACTTGTTTTTGTAGATATGTATAGGCTTTGGATGAAGTAACTTTTTCACATGCAGTATTTTTATACACTGTCTTTCACAATATTATACATATTATATTCAAGTTCTAAGACACTAATACGGTTAAGATAATTACAGATATCATATATTAATAGCTGAAATTCCAAATACACATATTTCTTAATAGTAA
>CAIGQW010054905.1:34504-50105 GCA_903798125.1 Danio choprae
TATAGTGTGTGTATTATTAATAATATTTACTATGTATATGGGATACACACATTCATAAAAACTATTCTATTACAAAAGATAATTAAATGTATTTATCATTTGTATCATATACACATTTTGTTTATATATATATATATATATATATTTACTATCTGTTTTTTGTCCTGTCTCTGTAATTCTGTTGCACTGTAGAAGCTTCTGACACGAAAGCAAATTCCTCGTATGTGTGAACATACCTGGCAATAAAGCTCTTTCTGATTGTGATATATATTTTATATCTGAATATAACACATACATTATGCCAAAACAAGCTTTTATTTAGGATGCGCCATCACAAAAAAACAAAAGTGTTGAAACGCAAGTCTCTAACCTTTAGATGCTCCTGGAGGTGCTTCATACATGAAATTAAGGCCATTTTTCACACGATCGTCTCCCATCAGCAGTCTGGAAAATAAAACACACCAATCATTTGATCAATCTACTACAGGCAAATCCCTGATTATATGGGGGAAAAGAACATGTATGAAGTAACACACCAGGGCAGACATGAATATGTTTTTAAAAGCATAATGAACTATTCATAATCCATATTCATGAATATTCATTATATTTACAATATATACAATATTCGCTGTCATTCATTCATCATTTTCATTTCGGCTTAGTCCCTTTATTAGTCTGGGGCCGCCACAGCGGAATGAACCGCCAACTTATTCAGCATATGTTTTACACAGCGGATGCCCTTTCAGCTGCAACCCATCTCTGGGAAACATCCATACACACCCATTCACACTCATACACTATCAGTTTGTCAGTTGGCGTTTCTGTGTGGAGTTTGCATGTTCTCCCCGTGTTGGTGTGGGTTTTCCTCCGGGTGCTCCGGTTTCCCCCACAAGTCCAAAGACATGCACAGGTATAGGTGAATTGGGTAAGCTAAAATTGTCCATAGTGTATGTGTGTGAATGAGAGTGTATGGATGTTTCCCAGTGATGGGTTGCAGCTGGAAGGGCATCCTCTGCGTAAAACATATGCTGGATAAGTTGGCGGTTCATTCCGCTGTGGCGACCCCAGATTAATAAAGGGACTAAGCCGAAATGAAAATGAATGAATATATATATATATATATTTATTTGTCAGAGTCATGGACAATCAGGGATTTACAATTTCTCAACTTGATGTCAGGAAAACTGGAAAACTTCACCTGAAAATGGCCTGTGGAAACCCTGTTTGTATGCTTTGTGAATGAGGAATGTCATATTTGGTGGTCTGTGACATCGAAAAGACCCTGATTTAAACTCTTTTTCAGCACATTTGTTTCTCTACCTGTTGTTGTAGGTCTCCTGCTCCTTCACATACGCCTGCATCAGCTCCTCCTGCTGCTTCTTCTCGAAGGTCAACTTCTGTTCTGCGATCCATACCTGATAACAATAACAACCAAAAATAACGAAGAGAGCAATTCCGAGTAAACATTCAACCTTGCTATAAAAAAAAAGTAGTTTTCGTCAAAACAGCGAAACCCTTTCCAAGTCGTTTGCGTAGGCTTGTACTTTGAAAATACTCAAACATGTCTCTGTCAACGTTTTCCAACAATTTTATTTGATTTCACACAAGAAGAGCCAAGTTCAATTGGGCTAAAGTTGGTTTTATATTCACACATTCGCAAGAAAGTAATATTTGCCAATTCTAAATAGGGAAATTATATTAAATAGGGAAATCAAATAGCAGCCAACGGCTATAAAAGAACAATACGGTTAGCATACTCAAATAATCAAAGTAGAATGGTAAACAATATAGGGACCGCGTCAACAGTTACACACAATCGATTTGTGTTAGGACAACATAAAGGAATTCATTCATTTTCTTTTCGGCTTAGTCCCTTTATTAATCTGGGGTCGACACAGCGGAATGAACCACCAACTTATCCAGCATATGTTTTACACAGTGGATGCCCTTCCAGCCGCACCCCATCACTGGGAAACATCCATACACACTCATTCACACACATACACTACGGACAATTTAGCTTACCCAATTCACCTATAGCGCATTGTGGGGGAAGCCCAGGGCAACACGTCGAGAACATGCAAACTCCACATAGAAACGTCAACTGACCCAGCCGGGGCTCGAACCAGCGACCTTCTCGCTGTGAGGCGATTGTGCTACCCACTGCGCAAAAACTGCTTTATATAATTAATTTAGCAACAATTAAATTATGATATCCTTACTACAATGTATTTTGTTTGCGGCTTATTACGTGCGAATATACAAACAATCTAAAATGCTGTAGGGAAAAAACGATCTGAACTAGCCTAATGTTTACACTCGAGCAGTATTAGCGTGCTAGCTTAAACCCAACCACTCACCTTCTTTATGTTGGATTTCGATGCAGGATGGAAATCCTTCTTGCACATGAAATTAGCAAAGGATTTGCCCATGTTTGATCACCCGCGATACGACCACAGTGTTATTAAGAATTAAACTTAGCGCTTTCGGCTACATAACATCATAACACCAACAGCGGCGCTTCTTTATGACGCAATGACGACGGTGGCTCAAAAGATACTTTATGTTTTTTTTTGTAAAATAGTGAATCTCTTAAACTTATTAATAATAAAAAGAATAATTACTTTCTTAAAGCTTATTGTGATCTTTTTTCTTAATAATTGAGGCTTTGTACATATGTTTTTTTCTCTTTTCTAACTTTTGTTATTGTATTTTCTCTTCAATGCAGTGATGTTGTTTTTCATGTATTCAATAAAATAATAATACTAATAAAAACATTGTAAAAGAGTAAATGTGCATTGCCTTTTAAGCTAAATTTAGATTGTAATGAATGTATTGAAATATATGAAAACGGCAAAAATGTCAATGTAAATATTTATTTATGCAATTGTGTAATTATGATTTTTTTTTCACTTACTTATCAGATTTATTTCGTATTTAGTTATTATTTATCACAATATATCCATGACCATTTTGTAATTTTCCTCAAGTCTTAAATTCCTAACTTAACTTCCTAACCATAGAAATACAGCCTAATTACATCTAAATAAATTTGTTTCTAATAAAATAAATATGTGAAATATATTATATTAAATGTATAAATACTATATTAAACATATTATTAATAAAACTGATTATCCATCAGCGGTTGTTTAATATTTTTGTGCGTTTATTTAGTCTTCATTGTATCTGTTCTTATTTTAATTATGACTATTTGCTAGCTTTATTTTCATGGTTGTCAGATGTGTTATTTATATTACACTCATTTATTAAATATCATATTTATTTACGTTTCGCGACAGCAAAATCAAATAGCCAATCAACACTGCTACTGCACAACCACGTGACTCAATGTGCACGGAAAGCGCAGTCGCCCCGCCCACTTTACCGCTGATTAAGCACGTATATGGATCGACAAGGCTGATGTGTCATGTATCTAGTGCAGATTGTTTCTTTGATTGTGAATCAGGCGACGGTGCATGCGGATTCATGTCATGAGTCTGCGGCAGTTTTGTTTATGGAGAAAGGAAAGTAAACAGATGTTTGTTCTCATCGAACAGTTCACAGATTATCTTCGTTTGTTTACACGCTGAGGTAAATCATATTATTTAATCATATTACCTAATGTATGCGAGTTAGTTACTGCAAATTTTTTGGATAACGTTAACCTCCTTAAAGCTGCCATATTAGGGGTAAATAATGTTACATGCGAAGGCCTGAGTCATATTAAGACTTCATTAATGCAGTTAAGGTGTTATTTTGTTTATGATTAATGATTATTGTGTAACCATTGAATGAATATTGATGCCAATTGACATTATTACTGACATTTTGTTTCTGCACATGAACACTGAATGCTAATAAGCAAATTAAATGAACTAATTCAACTTTATTTATGTATTTATTTAGTCTTCAGGATGTACCCAAGGTCTTGTGACACATTTGTAGCCTTGCCTCCGTCCACTGAGGGTCAGCGGATAATCTTCGGGAAGAACTCAGACAGACCCTGCGATGAGGTTCAGGAGGTGGTCTACTTCCCCGCAAAAGAACATAAACCAGGAAAAGTTGAGGTATTGGTTTTCAAATATGAAAGAGGTCAAATGCAAAATAACATAATTGTTTTCGGTTATTAGTAGCGCTCAGTTTGGGGGGAAATTCCTTATAATTATCAGTTATGCTCGCAATTTTTGAGTAAATCTGTCAGATATCTGTGATGAATAAAATATTTAATGAACATTGTATTCGAAATATAAATCTAAATGTTTGTTTTCTGTGCTTAGTTCCTGGCTCCTTGTTTTCCTTAGTTTCCGTAGTTACTCATTGGTTTATTGATTATGTCTACCTGTTCCTTGTTTAGTTTCCTGTTTAACGTTGTTCCTGACTTTAAATTAGGGATGGAGTTTTTCCTCCTAACATTATTGACTGAAAATGGCATTTTTGTTTGTCACCTGAAAGAGAAAAACAGCTCAATACATGAGCCGAACAATTGGCTATACTGCAACACCTTTTCTCAGCAGTGTTCTGTGCTGGTTTTGCTCTTATTCTAGCTGTAAGCACTGCACGGTGTGAAACTTGACACGTTCACAGTCAATAATATTCATTCATTCATTCATTCATTTTCTTTTCGGCTTGGTCCCTTTATTAATCTGGGGTTGCCACAGCGGAATGAACCGCCAACTTATCCAGCATATGTTTTACGCAGCGAATGCCCTTCCAGCTGCAACCCATCAGGGGGAACATCCATACACTCATTCACACACATACAGTACAGACAATTTAGCTTACCCAATTCACCTGTTGTTTTTGCATGTTTTTGGACTGTGGGGAAAACCGGAGCACCCGGAGGAAACTCACGCCAACATGGGGAGAACATGCAAACTCCACACAGAAATGCCAACTGACCCAGCCGAGGCTCGAACCAGCGACCTTCTTGCTGTGAGGCGATTGTGCTACCCACTGCGCCACCGTGAGGCCCCTTGTCAATAATATTTTAAATGTAATTTAAAGAATCAGTGTAATTTAATAGAGTCAAACTAAAATAGTCTTATTTTTATTTATTTATTTATTTATTTTTATTTTTTACAAATTTACTTGAGCTTATTTAGCTAAATAATGATCACAAAGAATGTTTTAGTTTTGGTTTCTGGCCCAGCGTTGTCCTCGTTTAACGCCCTTAGTTTTTAGTTATTCATTCTCCATTCATATTGTTCTTATCTTAGTTTCCGTAGTTACTCATTGGTTTACTGATTATGTCTACCTGTTCCTTGTTTAGTTTCCTGTTTAAAGTTGTTCCTGTCTTTAAATTAGGGATGCACTGAGTTTTCAGCCACCGAAAATTATTGACTGACAATGGCATTTTTTTGGTTTTCATTCAAAAGAGAAAAACAGCTGAAAATATGAGGCAAAAAAAAATTCAGGTCCAGAATTCTCATCTTTTAACGCCCTTAGCCCGAGTTATTCATTGCCCATTCGTATTGTTGTTACCTTGCTTATGCTCCTGAGATCTGTTTATGTTTATTTTGGCTATTTACTGTAAAAAATATATACTACTGCAATTCGATCTATACCTCTACCCTTCTTTGGTGCAACACACAAGTACATGTTCATGTTCATTTTACTTTGTCTTTACTGAGATTTAATGTATTATTAATGTATTATTTTTCAATATATAGTATTAGTATTTATTTACGTTGTATATTATTTTTATTTTTTTATTTTTAAAGATATCTTATTTACCCTAACAACACACACACACACACACACACACACACACACACATGAAATGTAAATCTAAATATTTGTTTCTGTGATTTTGTTTCTGGCTCATTGTTTTCCTTAGTTTCCATAGTTACTCATTGGTTTACTGATTATGTCTACCTGTTCCTTGTTTAGTCCCCTGTTATCTCCACTTTTAATTAATCAGGGATAAAATTCTGTAATTATAAGAACAATTTTTCCTCAAATATATATATAGGGCTATATATATAGGGCAAATTCTTCAGCAGGATAGCGCTCCTCATACTTCAGCCTCCACATCAAAGTTCCTGAAAGCAAAGAGGGTCAAGGTGCTCCAGGATTGGCCAGCCCAGTCACCAGACATGAACATTATTGAGCATGTCTGGGGTAAGATGAAGGAGGAGGCATTGAAGATGAATCCAAAAAATCTTGATGAACTCTGGGAGTCCTGCAGAACCGCTTTCTTTGCCATTCCAGATGACTTTATTAATAAGTTATCTAAGTCATTGCAGAGATGTATGGATGCAGTCCTCCAAGCTCATGGGAGTCATACACAATATTCATTCTGTTTCCACTGCACCGTGACTTTATCTTCTATACTGGACATTATTTCTGCTGTGACAAGACTTTTGTCTAAGCAGAGTCAGACCTTACTGTCCTAATGAAATCATTCAAAATCAAGGCATGATCATATTTTATTTGGGTCAAATATGCGTAATCTAGAGGCCTTTGCCTTTCATACAAGCCCCTTCTGATACCAAATGATCAACTAGTGTATTTTGAAGTGTATTAACAGTGTCTGGAATTGTGTTGTTATTTCTCTATCTGCTCAGTGCACGTATATAGAAATTGAGCAGGTGGAAAAGACGTATGCAGTGGTGCTGAGTCGCCCCGCCTGGCTGTGGGGGGCAGAGATGGGGGCAAATGAGCATCAGGTGTGCATCGGGAACGAGGCGGTGTGGGGCAGAGAGAGCGCCGATGGTGACGAGGCCCTTCTGGGCATGGATCTTGTCCGGTGAGTCAGCAAATATCACAATGTATAGAACAAAAAATATATCAAATAATTTTAATATTGTGATTTTTCCCATATCGTGCACGTGCAGCCCTAATTCATATTCAGCATTTCAGTTTTTTTTATATTTTGCAGCTTAATTAAAAACAAAAAATGTACAGTTGAAGTCAAAATGGTTCGCCCTTCTGTGAATTGTTGTTTCTTTTTTAAATATTTCACAGATGATGTTTAACAGAGTCAGGAATTTCTCACAGTATTTCCTATAATATTTTGCCTTCTGGAGAAAGTCTTATTTGTTTTATTTCGGCTAGAATAAAAGCAGTTTTTAATTGTTTTAAAACCATTTTAAGGTCAATATTATTCACCCCCTTCAGCAATATTAGTGTTGGATTGTCTCCAGAACAAACCACTGTTATACAATGACTTGCCTAATTACCCTAACTTTACCCTAATTAACCTAGTTAAGCCTTTAAATGTCTCTTTAAGCTGAATACTAGCGTCTTGAAGAATATCTAGTCTAATATTATGTGCTGTCATCATGACAAAGAGAAAAGAAATCAGTTATTAGAAATGAGTTATTAAAACTATTATGATTAGAAATGAGTTTAAAACAATCTTTTCTCAGTTAAACAGAAATTGGGGACAAAATATACAGCGAGGCTAATAATTCTGACTTCAGCTGTATATATTATTATGATAACAATGTGTTTTGTGTATTTATACGAGGTTGTTTTTGGTGAGAATCAAGCATATACAAAGACTAATTAAAAGTCTATATTTCTTAATTATATTCTCTATAATTTTTGCCCAGCCCTACGCTGAAGTGCATTTTTTGTTTCCATTTTGCCCTTATGTTTAGTTCCTGGGTCCTAGTTTCCATAGTTACTCATTGGTTTGCTGATTATGCTTACCTGTTCCTTGTTTATTTCCATTTTTTATTTTTAGTTATCACTGTTATATAGTTTTTGGCTCTTTAAGAAGCTTGTTTATTTAATTTATTTTGAGGATTTATGAATCTGTTCTGCATTGGCATATGGGATCCATTTTATTTGTGTGCAGTACTTTATAAAGTACTTAAAGGGATAGTTCAACCCCCCGCAAAAAAGAGAAATCTGTCCTGATTTACCCTTATGTCTTTCCAAAATATCTTACTTGTTTTGGGATGTACAAGAAGACATTTTTAAGAGTGTGTGTGTGTGTGTGTGTGTGTGTGTGTGTGTGTGTGTGTGTGTGCGCGTGTTTTGTTGTCTTTTAAGTTCCCATTGACTTCAATAGTCAAATATTAAAATGGAAGTTTATTATCGTCATTCTTCGATATTCTGTTGCGCTCTCCAAACCAAGTAAACTTATGCAGGTTTTAAATGATGACTGAATGACTGTAGCATAGATCTGTGTGCTCTGCTTGTGTGTGTGTGTTCAGGCTGGCTCTGGAGCGGGCCGACACTGCGGAGAAAGCTGTGGACGTCATAACAGATCTGCTGGAGAAATACGGCCAGGGAGGAAACTGCATGGAGGACGAGTGTGGATTCACGTACCACAACAGCTTCCTGATATCAGACCGCAAAGAAGCCTGGGTGCTGGAGACTGCTGGGAAACACTGGGCTGCGGAGAGAGTGGAGGGTAAATACTAAGTCCACGAATGATTTATTAATATTAAGATATTTAAAACATGATTTTTTTATGCTGCAAGAGCTGCGGTTACTCTGTGTTCACCTGATGGAAATGTAAAGCAGTCTCGTGGAGACTTTTTTATTTTCGTTTTATGCTGTATACACTGATGATATTCATTCATTCATTCATTTTCTTTTCGGCTTAGTCCCTTTATTAATCTGGGGTCGCCACAGCGGAATGAACCGCCAACTTATCCAGCATATGTTTTACGCAGCGGATGCCCTGCAGTGGGTAGCACAATCGCCTCACAGCAAGAAGGTCGCTGGTTCGAGCCCCGGCTGGGTCAGTTGGCATTTCTGTGTGGAGTTTGCATGTTCTCCTTGTGTTTGCGTGGGTTTCCTCCGGGTGCTCCGGTTTCCCCCACATATCCAAAGACATGCGCTATAGGTAAGCTAAAATTGTCCTTAGTGTATGTGTGTGAATGAGTGTGTATAAATGTTTCCCAGTGATGGGTTGCGGCTGGAAGGGCATCCGCTGCGTAAAACATATGCTGGATAAGTTGGCGGTTCATTCCGCTGTGGCAACCCCTGATTAATATAGGGGTTAAATAAAGATTAATAAAGGGACTAAGCCGAAAAGAAAATTAATGAATGAATGCCCTTCCAGCTGCAACCCATCACTGGGAAACATCCACACACACTCATTCACATACACTACGGACAATTTAGCCTACCCAATTCCCCTATACCGCATGTCTTTGGACTTGTGGGGGAAACCGGAGCACCCGGAGGAAACCCACGCAAACACGGGGAGAACATGCAAACTCCACACAGAAACGCCAACTGACCCAGCCGAGGCTCGAACCAGCGACTTTTTTGCTGTGAGGCGATTGTGCTACCCACTGCGCCATCGTGCTGCCCATTGATATAAATATATAATGAAATATAAAGTATAACGTATAATAATAATTAATAATATTATTAATATAATGATATATTATTATTATTACTATTATTATTATTGCTTATAAAACCTCATCTGCAATATTGGTAAAAATAAATAAAGAAATAAAAATATGCAATAAGAATAGTTTCTAAAGTCAGTCCTAAAAAATTGCTGCATATAAATATTATTGTTATATATTAATTATAATAATATTATTTATTAATAATATTATAAATATACAATGTAATATAATGTATAACATATAATAATAATAATAATTATTATTATTATTATTATTATTATTAAGAGAATATTATTATTATTATTATTATATTTATTATTATTATTATTGCATATAAAATCACGTTTGCAATATTGCCCTCAGAGTTTTTTATTGCCCAAATATTATTGTTATATAATAATTATAATAATATAATTTATTATTAATATTATAAATATTAAATTTAATATAAAGAATAACATATTAAAAGAATTACTACTACTACTACTACTAATAATAATGTTGCATATAAAATCACATTTGCAATATTGCCCTCAGAGTTTTTTATTGCCTAAATATTATTGTTATACAATAATTATAATAATATAATTTATTATTAATATAATAAATATAAAATTTAATATAAAGAATAACATATTAAAATAATTATTAATAATAATAATGTTGCATATAAAATCACATTTACAATATTAACTGAAATAAATGAAATGAATTAATATGTTTAAAAGGTCTGACTCTGTTTCTCTGTCTTAAAGCCGGCTACAGGAACATCTCCAATCAGTACTCCATTACTACTAAGATTGACAAGGAGCATCCGGGGTTGAGGACGTACGCGGAAGAGCAGCGCTGGTGGGATGGAGAGAGCGACTTCAGCTTTACTGATGTTTACTCGTACTCCAGCACCGCACGCATACAGGCCGCGGGGGGAAGATACTGTGAGGGACAGAAACTGCTGCAAAAGAGCAACGGTACGGTGTGTTTGTTGACGAATGAAGGTCATATTACAGTGTTTTTTAATACCATTTCAATTCTTATTCATTCTTTTAATGGCTGCATCTGGAAGACTTGTTGCACGGTGTCTGCGGATCCTTAAAAAGTCTTAAATTCCATAATATAAAAAATAATAAGGCCTTGGTTAGTCTTAAAACAGGGTGTCCGCGGGGTCTTAAAAAGTCTTAAATGCTATATTTGCAAGGTATTACAGTTTGTATCAGTATGCTAAAGTTTGCCTGAATTTAATCTGCGAATGTCGGGATGCTGTGTAGTTTATGGCATGAATAAAGTCCTGCTAGATTTGACATCACACTGCTTTGTTTACTGCAGTAACCAAGGATACGCCGTCATTCCTGCTGGTCTATAGGCGCCCCCTGCTGGATTAGCATTTTAATTTATTTAGTATGTGAATAATGATTTAGTTTAGGATTAGTTTATGACAGTCAGTATTTAGTGAATATACTGAATTTTAAAAGTCGCCACTGTTACCGGTTGAAACATAAACCGACGATGAGGTCTTAGAATGTATGGAAAGATATTGAATTGGGATTTTGCTTACGCCAGCAGATTTTGCCGGGGTTTTGCTCTTTATTAGGTGTGTTGTGTACTTTTTTTGTGCAAATTCGGTACTCTAAAATGATACTTTGCAATTATTCATTCATTCATTTTCTTTTCGGCTTAGTCCCTTTATTAATCTGGGGTCGCCACAGCGGAATGAACCGCCAACTTATCCAGCATATGTTTTACGCAGCGGATGCCCTTCCAGCTGCAACCCATCATTGGGAAACACCCATACACACTCATTCACACACATACACTACGGACAATTTAGCTTACCCAATTCACCTATACTGCATGTATTTGGACTGTGGGGGAAACCGGAGCACCCGGAGGAAACGTGAACACAGGGAGAACATGCAAACTCCACACAGAAATGCCAACTGATCCAACCGAGGCTTGAACCAGCGACCTTCTTGTGCTGTGAGGCCATCGTGCTACCCACTGCGCCATCGTGATGCGCACTTTACAATTAAAAAGTCTTAAAGGGCACCTATTTTTCCCGTTTTAAGATTTCATACAAGTCTTTTGTGTCTCCAGTATGTGTCTGTAAAGTTTCAGCTCAAAATACCCCTCAGATTCTTCATACCTTTTTAAATCTGGGAAATTCGAGCTGTTAGGACTTCGTAGCTGTTTTTGTTGCCCGTGCCTTTAATGCAAATGAGCTGGTTCTCCCCGCCCGCCGTTCCCACGTGCCTGTCAGACCCTTAGATATTATTCTCTGTATTACTCTGATGCGTGTGCCTAGATACACAGCACAGTGACAGACAAGAATGAAGCAGATCTCCCTTACTACAGTAAGAACTTTCCCAACTGTTATTTGTTGTGGAGTTAATTCAAGCCTTTCTGCAACGATGAGTCACACACATGTTGTTATAAAGTTTGTTATAAAGCGCACACACACACACACACACACACACACACACACACACACACACACGTTTAGCTTTGCACTGTTTTTGCATGGCAAATGTGACCGGATACATGTTAATGTCCACTGCTGTTTGGACATCTGTTATGTAAATGTACAAAATAAACCTCCACAAACAGGGATTGGAGCATCTTCTGTTATAATTTTACTGTCTTTCTTACATGCACTGTTTTAAAATCGTTTTAAACTTGTAAAACTCATTCTTGAGGTGGAGATGATCACAGAGTGCCGCCCCTCCGTTATTATATTTTATTATTAAACAAAACATTATTTTGTGTTGTGTTTTTTTTTTGCAGGCCACATCACAGCAGAGAGGATGATGGATATTTTGCGGGATAAGGAGAGCGGGATCAACATGGAGGGGATGTTCATGAGCACAGGCAGTATGGTGTCTGTCGTCCCCAAAGACGATCACTTACCCGGAGTCCACTTCTTCACCGCGACTCCAGACCCTGAACGGTACGCCAGGAGAGATGATATTAAAGGGATACATCACCTAAAAATGAAAATTCTGTCATTTACTCACCCTTTACCTCTTTCAGACATTTTATGAATTGTGATATGAATTGATCTTATTCTACAACCTAATACCTACTAACTTAAAGGGATAGTTCACCTAAAAATGACAATTCTGTCATCATTTACTCACCCTTTACTTGTTTCAAACCTATGAGTTTCCTTCATCTGTTTAAACACAAAAGAAGATGTTTTGAAAAATGTCGGAAACCTGTAACCATTGACTTCCATAGTATCTGTTTTTCCCACCATGGAAGTCAATGGTTATAGCCTTCTTCAAAATATCTTCTTTCAAGAGTTCACACTTAGCTGATGATTGGTTATAAAGCTTGTTTGGCATGCTGTCCCGGGAGAGAGCCCTGAGCTCATAGATCCTCGAGCCCGGGGCTCCCTCCCGTTTGCAAGGCGAGAGGGGAGTTTGAGCTCAGGTAGATCTGGAGAACTCCCCTGCTGTAGTAGCTAATGAACAGATAGTGATTGCTCTTGAGATGACTACTTACTAGGAGCACGTCTATGATGCCGATTTGGATTAGTCAATTAACATAAGTTGCATGTTTTTGGACGGTGGGAGGAAACCGGGGGACCCGGTGGAAACCCACGTGAGCACGGGGAGAACGTGTAAACTCCACACAGAAACGTCGGCTGGCTTGGTAAGGACTAGAACCAGTGACGTTCTTGCTGTGAGGCAACAGTGCTAACCACTGGGCCACCGTGCCACCCATCTAGGAAAGGAGGAGTAGGGGTGGAAGGGGGGATTCTTCAAAACGAAGATGGCTGTGATATGAAACTTAGGGTATTTATAGTGGCTTAGGAATCGTCTGATTGGTGAATCATGAACTGGATAATGCGGGATCAGCCACAGCAATCATAAGCACGTGATCCTCACATAGTGTTTAACAGAAGAAAGAAACAAACATTTGTTGAGTTAAGAATCATAATTATTAGATTATTAATTGAAGCTAAAAGTAAAGTGTGACCAAACTGTCTTTTAATATGTGCACACGACTCTTCACATGTGTTTTGTTGATTCTCTCTGATCCACAGGTCTGTGTTTAAGCCGTTTGTGTTTGTGTCAGACGTGCCGCCGCTGAAACACACCAGTTCTCCGTGTTTCGGGGAGGAGGATCCAGTGAAGCAGAAGCCCCGTTTCCAGAGCAAACCCAACCGCAAACACCCTCTGTTCCTGAAGCACGAGGTGGCGGCGGCCACCATCGACAGCTCCAGGGTCAGCTGAAAACACCTCCACATCGCACACAGTGTCCGACCGAGCTGAAATCTCATGCTGATGATACACATGGAAACCCTGGATAACCCTAACCCATGGAAACCCTTTTGAGCAATGTTACTGGGCAACTTTGGGAAATTATGCCATAAATGGGCAACCAGGTCAGACACGGGGCAACTAATTAGGGTTAGAGATACAATATTGTACATTCCTAATAGAAAAGTAACCATCGCTTTGCAAAATTGAACTTAAAAACATTGCTTAAAAAGTTCTCGTGTGTATCAGCAGCATCGCATTTAGGCAGGGTTACCAGGTTTTCACAACAAAACTAGCCCAGTGACCATTCCAACTAGCCCAATCCCAAACTGTATGCAATATTCAGTCAATCATTTTCCTTAGTCGCTAATTTATTAGGGGTTACCACAGCAGAATGAACCACCAATTACACCATTAGCATCGCATTTAGGCAGGGTTAGCAAGTTTTCACAACAAAACTAGCCCAATGACCATTCCAACTAGCCCAATCCCAAACTGTATGCAATATTCATTCAATCATTTTCCTTAGTCGCTGATTTATTATGGGTCACCACAGCAGAATGAACCACCAATTACACCATCAGCATCACATTTAGGCAGGGTTGCCAGGTTTTCACAACAAAAGTAGCCCAGTGACCATTCCAACTAGCCCAATCCCAAATTGTACGGAATATTCATTCACTCATTTACCTTCAGCTTAGTCCCTGATTTATTAGAGGTCGCCACAGTGGAATGAACCACCATTTACTACCAATTACACCATCAGCATCACATGTAGGCAGGGTTGGCAGGTTTTCACAACTGAAGTAGCCCAGTGACCACTTAAAACTAGCCCAGTGACCATTCCAACTAGCCCAATCCCAAATTGTACGCAATATTCATTTACTCATTTACCTTCGGTTTGGTCGCTGATTTATTAGGGGTCGCCACAGCGGAATGAACCACCAATTACACCATCAGCATCACATTTTGGCAGGGTTGCCAGGTTTTCACAACAAAAGTAGCCCAATGACCATTCCAACTAGCCCAATCCCAAATTGTACGCAATATTCATTCACTCATTTACCTTCAGCTTAGTCCCTGATTTATTAAGGGTCGCCACAGCGGAATGAACCACCAATTACACCATCAGCATCACGTTCAGGCAGGGTTGCCAGGTTTTCACAACAAAAGTAGCCCAGTGGCCACTCAAAACTAACCCAATGACCATTTTAACTAGGCCAATCCCAAACTGTACGCAATATTCATTCATTCCTTTTCCTTCGGCTTAGTCCCTAATTTATTAGGGGTCGCCACCGTGGAATGAACCACCAGTTACTACCAATTACACCATCAGCATTACATTAAGGGCGGGGTTGCCAGGCGTTCGATATAAACTGAAACTTATATATAAACTGAAATGCCTGACATTAGACCATAATAATTCATTAGTATGGTGCAGGACCACCTTTTGCAGCCAATACAGCATCAATGGGTCTTGGGAATGACAGCTACAAGTCCTGCACAGTGGCCAGAGGGATGTTGAGCCATTCTTCTTGCAGAATAGTGACCAGCTCACTATGTGATGCTGGTGGAGGAAAACGTTTCCTGACTCGCTCCTCCAAAACACCACAAAGTGGCTCAATAATATTTGGTTCTGGTGACTGTGCAGGCCATGGGAGATGTTCAACTTTACTTTCATGTTCATCTCTGTCACCAGTCTTGCTGTGTGTATTGGTGCATTATCATTCTGATACACAGTACCGGCTTCAGGATACAATGTTTAAACCAATGGGTGCACATACTTCTCCAGAATAGTTTGGTAGTCCACAAGTATTGGGCCTATAGGGAATGCCATGATATTGCAGCCCAAACCATCACTGATCCACCCCCATGCTTCACTCTGGGCATCAACAGTCTGGGCGGTACGCTTCTTTGGGGCTTCTCCACACCGTAACTCTCCCAGATGTGGGAAAGACAGTGAAGGTGGACTCATCAGAGAACAATACATGTTTCACATTGTCCACAGCCCAA
>CAIGQW010054905.1:93185-105588 GCA_903798125.1 Danio choprae
CTCTATTTCAAGGGTAGGTGTAGGGGCAGGGGTTACTCTGTTTCAAGAATAGGGGTAGGGGTTACTCTATTTCAAGGGTAGGTGTAGGGGTATAAGATAGAACTGGGATTGGGCCTAAGAATACCAGAAAGGTTTCAATTTGGGGTGAATTGGGTCGTACCTGAGGCTGGCGGTGGAGGACATTGGTAGCCATTGATGGAGTCAGATGGTGGTGCAGGAGGGAAGCTGGGCACTCTGGGCGCTGGAGGGTCTGGGGGAAAAGAGGGTCTGCCCGACCCTCCGGGACGATTAGGAGGAGGTACAGGAGGAGGCGCTCCACCTCTGTTTCCTCCTGCAGGTGGTGGAGGAGGAAGAGAACCTGGAGCAAAATAACAATCACACAACTTTTAAAAAAAGTGCTCTGAAATGTGAATTTTTTTTATTCAATGTCTGATGTAATCTCAACTAAACTATGAAGAGAGGGCGGACATTGTGTAGCTCCTCCCCTTTAAAAAAAAACAGCCAATAGCATTTGTTTTTTAATCACAGTTCTGCCAGTGAGTGTTTGAGCTCAAGCCCATCAAATGAAAAGTAAATTAAAAGAAGGGGGCGGGGAATGTCAGACACTAGAAAGCATTTGATTGGTCAAAAGATTTGATGAGAAACTGAAGTATGAGGTGAAACAAATCGTTCGATCCATTTAGGCGGAAGTTACAAATTACAAGCTTTTGATGTCTTCTAAAGGCCAATTTTGTCATTTTTTTGTACAGCACTAGCTTATAGATATCCCCAACAACAGACTGGATGTACTTTATATTGCTGTTTACATGACTACTTGTCACAAAAGGGAAATATTTGACACAAAACATTGTTCTGAGCTGTAATAGTTTATTAAATCTTTAATCAAAAGGTAAAGCGGACCAAAACAAAAATGGAGTATACACTAACCTATTTATTATTCAGTCACAAAATGGTGTCAAACAGTCAAGAAGAGTGGCAACAGATACGGATGTTAACGTATTCATTGACGGTCAAGATAATTCGAAGATGAGCCTGTGTTATTAGTTTCAGCGGTTGTCATCTGGGAATAACATACCTTGGAATATCATGACTGACCAATCAGATTCAAGTCTTCCAGACAGTCATGTAATAAGCATAAGTATTGTCTCCATGACATGCACTACACTATAGATATTTGGTCATATATTAACAAACTCTACCACTGGGTTAAAATTTTATCTTTAAATAAAATAATAATCAATAATTTGTATAAATTGACCAAAACCAAAAACCCTTTTTACAGATTATGTCTGTTCGTTTACACAGCATCGTTGTTTTGGGGACTAAATCGCTAATTTTTATGATTCTTTATGTCCTGCTTGAGTTTTTAGTCCTCTGTACAGCACTTTGGTTCACTTTGTGTGTTTTTAAAGTGCTTTATAAATCAAGTTTGAATGATTGATTGATTCGTTAATTAGTTCCCAACACTTTATCAGCAAAGTGTGGATTCACTTCACATTACAACCAACAGCGGAGATGCATCTCGCAGGCAAATTAAACATAGACGGCACATCATCACTTCCCTACAGGCAGTGCTTACTGCTTACTAACAAGGAGATAGCGCCCAATACTGGCCTGGCATACGTAATGCAGTGTTTTTGGCCATTTTTGTGGATATCATTTTGAAAACGTCCTGTAGATGTTAAACATTTTCAATAAAACGTTTCAGAGGAACCTTAAAAAAATCGATTTACAGCTGCACTTTCACACAGTGTTACCAACTATTTTCAATGGAATAATACGCCTGCGCCTAAGTATCACTGTATGACCTCAAGCATGAATTTGCATGTGACTGACATCCTATTTGCATCTGTTTGTATATTTTGTATCATGTGTGTTTGAGATATATGTAAGTTTATCATTTAAATGCAGTAAAACGGTGTACAGTGTAGTGTAGATGTACTAGTACATAATCAATCTCTCAGACTTTAAAAACTCAATCAGACCAGTTCATTTGTCGATAAAATGGTATGTACAAATAAACTGAAGTCAATTAAATGGCATGTAACTAAAGCTTGTTTTGATTGTGAGTAATATAAGCACGGAATAAATGGTCAAATTGCTTAACTTTAAAGCAAAGGATGACTATATCAGGGAACTAATGCTTCATGTTATCAGGACTTTGGTCCATCAGTCTTTAGATTTGTTGCAAGGTACTATTTTGAAATGGGTAAAGGGATCTGAAAAGTCGCTAAACCTAGCAGCAAAGTTGCTAAGCTGACAACACTGCTTTCACATCATGATTTTCTGTAAAGCAACGTCAAAACTCTGTGTACTGTGAAAAATGGCTAATACTTCACAATAATATTGTATTAGTTAACGCTAATGTTAAAAAGTTAAACAATAAACAATACATTTATTACAGTATTTATTCATGTTACATGACGTTGTTAGTTCTTATTAACACATGGTGCATTAGCTAATGTTAACAAGCACGAATTTCCATTTTATTAATGCGTTAGTAAATGCTAAACTATGATCAAACAATGATGTATTAGTATTGTTCATTATTACTTCATTCATTCATTTTCTTTTCAGTTTAGTCCCTTTATTAATCTGGGGTCGCCACAGTGGAATGAACCGCCAACTTATACAGCATATGTTTTACGCAGCGGATGCCATTCCAGCTGCAACCCATCACTGGGAAACATCCATACACACTCATTCACACTCATACACTACGGACAATTTAGCTTACCCAATTCACCTATAGCGCATGTCTTTGGAATTGTGGGGGAAACCGGATCACCCGGAGGAAACCCACGCCAACACAGGGAGAACATGCAAACTCCACACAGAAACGCCAACTGACCCAGCCGAGGCTCGAACCAGCGACCTTCTTGCTGTGAGGCGATTGTGCTACCCACTGCGCCACCGTGCTGCCCCTTCATTACTACTTCATGTTAGTTAATACATTAACTAGCACTAGACTTTGTGAGACTTGTACCAGAAATGGCGGATTCTCTGCAATAAACATTTGAGTTCCCACAAGTACAGACATCGGATAACTTTCTCAAAGAGCTTAAATCCATCGCACTTTGCCAGGGCTGCATTTCCGGATAAAGTTGTCTCTTAGTAGGCTACGAAGACGCTTAAGGTACATCTTAACAAAAGGTATAACATGTTCCCAGAAGTATACCTTAAAGTTTTACCTTCTTACTGTACATACGATGTTGTGTACTGGAAAACACCCAAACACTCTCACATTCACACACACACACACTCATACACTACGGCCAATTTAGCTTATTCAATTCACCTATAGTGCATGTGTTTTGACTGTGGGGGAAACCTGAGCACCCGGAGGAAACCCACGCAATCATGGGGAGAACATGCAAACTCCACACAGAAATGCCAACTGGCCCAGCCGGGACTCGGATCAGCGACCTTCTTGCTGTGAGGTGACAGTGCTAACCAAGAAACAAAGAAATGTCCTACAAAGAAATGTATTTATTGTAATATTATTTTGTTGCTTATGCAAAGGCGTGCAATTCGCTACCATCATTGCACCAGTTGGCGAGATCTTACAACTTAAAGGGTTTGATCACCCAAAAATTTCAATTCTGTTATTAACTACTTACCCTCATGTTGTTTCAATCCCTTAAGACCTTTGTTTATCTTCACAATATACAAATTACACAAATTAAGATAATTTAGATTACATTTGAGAGCTCCAAATTCATCCTCCATAGATAGCAAGAGTCATAAGTTGAGAGGTCCAGAAAAGGAACCAAAAAAACACTGTCAAAACAATCCATGTAACTTCAGTGGTTCAACCATAGTAAATGCGCTTGGGACCTTACACAGCTGAAGAGAAAACATTGACAAGCAAAGCCATTACAGGTTTGTAGGTGCACAAAATTGTTCTTGGAGCTTTGTGTAATCACAAAGGAACGATTGAAGTCACCTGGAACGTTTTGACCATGTTTTTGGTTCTTTTCCTGGACTTTGAATGTCTTGGAACCGTTGCTGTCTATGGAGGTTGAGGGAGCTCTAAGATGACATCTTAAATATCTTAATTTGTTTTCTAAAGATGAATGAAGGTCTTAGGGGATTGGAAAAACATGAGTAATTATTAATATAATTGTTTTTAGTAGAATCAGTCATGTAAAATCATGACACTAGAGATGAATTATAAACCCTTTGCACACCTGAGCGTACGGATTTCCCTGATGGAGGTGGTCTCTCATTGGATGGTGGTGGTGGTAGAGGACTAGTGTGTCCTGGCGGTGGTGGAGGAGGAAGGCTGTTTCGTGGAGCTCCTCTACTGCTGGGCTCGTCTCGTGAGGATGGTGGGATGGGTGGTGCTCCCCCTCTCCCTGGAGGCAGTGATGGAGGTGCATTACCCATAGGCCTCTGAAAACCCATTGGTTTGCACTCAGTTGATGGTGGAGGTGGTGGTAGAGGTCCATCTCTACAGAATGACTCTCTCCTTCCTCCAGCAGGTGGTGGAGGTGGAGGGAAGTCATCTGCTTGAGGCCTACCAGAGATCGAGGGTAATGGAGGCCGGCCACTTGTAGGGATTGGGGGTGGAGGGAAGGAGGACTGGGACTCTCTTGGAGGAGGAGGGAAGGAGGAATGGGACTCTCTTGGGGGAGGAGGGAAGGAGGACTCTCTTGGGGGTGGAGGGAAGGAGGATTGGGACTCTCTTGGAGGCGGAGGGAAGGAAGACTGGGACTCTCTTGGAGGTGGAGGAAGGCTTATACGTCTGCCTGAAGAGTTTGGGGGTGGTGGAGCAGGCGAGGAACCCTGCGATCGTCCTCCAGGAATGGGTGGTGGTCCTCCAGGAGAGCTGTGCTGGGGTGGACGTGATGAGGATGGGATGGGTGGTGGTCCCGCTCTCCCAGGTGAAGGACGTCCTGGACCAGGGACTGGAGGTCTGCTTCCTGCAGGGCTGCTGGGTGCTGGGAATCTTCCGGCTGATGGAGGCATTGGTGCTCTTACTGTTTTCATGACACAAAAATAAGAACACAAGAATATAAAGAAACACAACTATAGAATGATAATCATAAACAGAGAATATCTAAGTTCCCTGAAGAACTGATAGATGGGGATCCACTTAGATGACCAGTCACACTGACTTGTATGAAAAAGAGCCATGTGCAGGCACTCCCATACTTAGGGCTTATAAGTTGCACCTGCAAGATGCCACATTAGATATCCCTGAAAAGCCAAGCATGATTTGGCATTCAGCTGGCGGAACTGTGTTCAGGACTTGATTGAAGGCAACTCGACCAGGAGAGCTGTCTTTATTGACAAAAAGTTGAGCCCAAATGCAATCGAGTGGTTTAAAGGGAACAAATGGCTCTACCAGGGGGTGGAGTTTAACCACCTGGCCACCTTTCCTTGAAAGGGACTTTGACGGGGAATACTGTGGATGAGTTGGAGGTCCGTGGGGAGTATTTGCTTTTACAGTGACCCTGCTAAGTGCTAAGCAGATAGCAACCGAGGGCACTCGCACTTTAAACCAGGGGTGTCAAACTCACTTTAGCTCAGGGGCCACACGGAGGAAAATCTATTAAATATAAATATATAAATAGAAATCTAAAAAATAAATAAATCTATAATAAATTTAATTAATTTATATAAATCTTCATATTGTTTTCTTTGTTTTAATACGATGAACATAAAACATAAAGCTGGAGCCTGAGGACAACACGATCTCACAGCAATTCGTAACGTTTTTATTTAGTGGCGAATTCATATGAATTTGTACGATCTCATTCATACACTTTAGTACGATTTGCTTATCCACCAATGACGGTTCTGTTTAGGGGGTGTGGTTGGGTGTCATAAATTGTTTATGCACATTTTCAGAATGTATGCGCACCTTGGCGTTTCCATCAACCAATGTTTTATGCGCATCTTTAAAACGCACATAAATATAGGTGGATGGAAACGTAGCTACTGACGCTGATTCAGGCTTCTGGATCGGATAAAATTAAGTTTGCAATTGCGCCATCCAGTGGACACAACTGGAACAGCAGTTTATTTTATTGAAAAATTGCATCTCATTTTTATAACTAACAGAATCATCTCGTGGGGTGGATTAAACCCGTTTGACGCCGTTGTAACTCCGCCCACTGCCAGATAACCCAATATCATTTCAGCACCCCAAGTTGCCTTGTTGGAGAACAGCTTATTTCATTTCAGTCTTGAAGGCACCTTTGGTGTATGCGGACGCAGCCAAAAATGCACTTTTCAGAGGACAGTAGCAACTTTCGAAATTAGGTGCAAATTCAGAGTTATAAAAATCCACTTGAGGTGGTTTTTAATTAGCAAATAATTGCAATATTACAAACGTAAACATTAGCTAAGCCGCTATTGTAAGGCTCGATCGTCAGGCACGCGCACTCCTGTTTGTCTCATCAATCTGGCAACCTGCATGTACATTGAGTCGGATGAAAAAAACTCTCCAGTATTTTGAATTTGGATAGCAATACCTAGTTCAACCACTAGGTGCCAATCCTACACACTTTAAATTACATTATTTTACTGTTAAAATAAAAATAGCTTAATTTATTAAATAGATGCCATTAAAGAAGAATAGCCACTTTTGTTTACAGCTTGTATGTATAATTAAATGACCATAAAGGTTGAGACGATGATTACCATTGGCGTCTCTGTTTCCTGCTGATTTGAGTTTTGGCATTCCTCCCTGAAACAGGCCGCCCATTCCACCTGAAGCTCCGCCCCCAAAACCTCCTCCTCCACCTCCACCTCCTCCTCCGCCTCCTCCTCCACCTCCACCTCCTTTGGGCTCTGTATAAATAAAAACATATTTATAAGATATATTTAATTCCCCAGAACATCTTAAACTGCACAATTTGTTTTGAATTCATCCAAATAATCTAAAGAACTTTTTTCCTCCACTTTGTTTTAAAAATAGGCTCATTTAACAAGTCGCCTAGACTTAAACGGTTGAGTTTTATCATTTTTGACTCCATTCAGCCATTCTCCAGGTCTAGTGGGAGCATTTTAGCTTAGCTTAGCATTCATTCAATAATTTTCCTTCGGCTTAGTCCCTTATTTATCAGGGGTCGCCTCAGCGGAATGAACCACCAACTATTCCAGCATATGTTGTACGCAGTGGATGCCCTTCTAGCCGCAACTCATTACTGGGAAACACCCATACACCCACATTCACACACACACTCATACACTACGGCTAATTTAGTTCATCCAATTCACCTATAGCGCATGTCTTTGGACTGTGGGGGAAACTCAAGCACCCGGAGGAAACCCACACCAACACGGGGAGAACATGCAAACTCCACACAGAAATGCCAACTGGCCCAGCCGGGACTTGAACCAGCGACCTTCTTGCTGTGAGGCGACAGTGCTAACCACTGAGCCACCGTGCCGCACCTACATAGGTTTAAATAAAACAATTTTTTTAATTCTTGAGAGAGATGCTAATGGTCTAATCCGATTCAATGATTTAAGCTAAGCTAAGCTAAGCTAAGCTAAAAGTGCTCCGGTCAGAACCTGATAAAGCTCAACTGTTTAACTCTAGATGAGCAGTAAAATGTGTGTATTTCCCAAAAAAGAGGAGTGTTCCTTTAAAAGCACCTTCTGTGTAATGTGTGTATAATGTATACCATAGTGTGAGCATATATAGAGTGTAAGTATATTGTGTAGAGTAATATATTGTGTATTGCAGTATAACTCACTGTCCAGCACTGGTCCGCTGCGGTCATTGGTGATTGCTTTCTTCAGTCGAGCCCCTTTATTGATGTCTGAAAGTAATGCGTTTCTGCCTTGCTGCTCAGTTCTGCTCAGATTCGGCTTCTCTGTGTTTGCCTAGAGAAATCAAATGATTATATCTTGTTATCCATGTTACCAAAAATATGTCATTGTAGCATTTCCCATATTTAAGATAAAAGGTAAACGTCTGTGAATTTTGAAATATTTGTTGAACAAGTTTTCTCCACAATCCTCCCACGGCGGCCCAACAATGTGCTATTTTTGATGTGGCAAAATCTTCAACAGTAACTTTGTCAAGTAAAATCATTTTCAGGTACAAATGACCCTGTATTATGAAGTATTAACATCGGTATCAAAATAAAAGTCAAGTGTATTTTGTGATTCACATGTGTTTTCCTTTCTTGATATCTCCTCTGACGCCCATAGATGCTTAAAGTCTGCGTGAAATCAGAATTCACAATGTTTATTGTGCCAGCGCAGATTGTTATTCTTTAGGTGAACAATTAATCTATGCAAGTTAATCCACTGAGAAATAAATGTCTGTTTTGGTAATCTTCAATCAAAGTCTGAGCATCTGCTTCCACAATTGGAGTCGGCGGTCCTTCTCTGATGATGTCAGTTTGATGCAATATTCTTAGCCACGCCCCCCTTACCGTTAGTTTGCTATGAGCAAATGGTGTCCCCTACGAATGAAAGCCCCGCCCCCTACTCAATATTCAGATTCAGTTGTAAGTACATCAACATACTGAAATAAAAGTCCCAGCAACTTCCTGTTCACACCGACTTTAATTTAAATGTAATTCTGCAGTTTAACATTTTTGGAGGGAGTAATTTTGAAACAATTTATTGTATATATATATATATATATATATATATATATATATATATATATATATTCATTCATTTTCATTTCGGCTTAGTCCCTTTATTAATCTGGGGTTGCCACAGCAGAATGAATCGCCAACTTATCCAGCATATGTTTTACGCAGCGGATGCCCTTCCAGCTGCAACCCATCTCTGGGAAACATCCATACACACCCATTCACTACGGACAATTTAGTCTACCCAATTCACCTGTACCGCATGTCTTTGGACTTGTGGGGGAAACCCGGAGCACCCGGAGGAAACCCACGCCAACACAGGGAGAACATGCAAACTCCACATAGAAATGCCAACTGGCCCAGCCGGGGCTCAAACCAGCAACCTTCTTGCTGTGAGGCGAACGTGCTACCCACTGCGCCCCTGTGAGGCTCCTATATATATATATATTGCAATAACAGAGAAATACTGGTATCCTGGTATCAAATCGCAGGATTTTGTACCATAATTTACATCAATAACCCAAATAACACAGCACATCAGTTCAATGAATGATAATAATAGTCACTTTGCCACAACAAATTTAGCTTTTTAATAGCTTAGCAGAGATTAATGTTCCATAATACAATCACACAGGAATCACGAGCTACTGTGAAATGTTCATTAACTTTTTGCTTCATTATATTATCTGAACCATGATGTGATACCTGAGAAAGGGTAGGAGGAGGTCCTGGCGGAGGCGGTGGAGGTCCGGGCATGTTCTCTTTTCTGTCGTTTCACTTTTAACCTGAATGACTGAGATCACAAAACAACAACCAGGAATCAGTTCAGTTCAATACATGTTGACACTGTCAAACAGATTGAGGTAAAGTTGGTTTTATTTTCGCACATTTGTTAACTTTTTTAACAGTGACAACTTGCGACATGATCCTTATATTGTTTACCACTAGTTGCAACACAGGCTCATTCTGAAAACGTAGCCCTATATACATTTCTGGAGATTGTGAATTATGTAGCCAGAAGTACGTATGGTTGCATTTCATCTGTAAAACGAACGCTACGGGGCGGTATGACGCTGTTCCTTTTCACGCTTACCAGCTGACCGCTTACCACCGTATGGACAGCTTTTCTGCTTTTACCAGTTTGTCCGGTGGCTCACCACGTACTTTGACATACTTGAGACACGGAGAGGAGTTGACTACAATGTCGGGGTTCGAGTCTGGTGAAGAACAGTTTCAGTAAAATCTAAAAATGTAGTAAAAATCAGGCTGCCGCGAGGGCTTTTCTTTTTCTAGATTGCTTTTGAAAACACTGTCGGTTGGGTTTAGGCAAGTGGGTGGGCGCTGGTCAATCGGTGCTTTTTAAAACACTATTGGTTGATTTTAGGGAAGGAGGAGGATGGGTCAGTTGGTCAGTCAGTCAGTCAGTCAGTCAGTCAGTCAGTCAGTCAATCAGTCAGTCAGTCGACAGCGGCCTCTGGTGGATTAACGCTAGAACAGCAGGTGCGAATGGCACTCGCGAGAGAAATTTGAGATCTCAAAAGGCGTACACAGCGGCCTCCCGGGACATATTTGCCGATGTCCAGAAATGTACATAGTGGAACGTTTTCAGAATGAGCCTGGGTTGGTTAGTGGAGTTTGTGTGTCCCGTGAGCAATCTCAAACGATTAAATGAAAGAAAATTACCCAAAGAGGAAACCCACAATGCAAATTAAACTAAGAATAACAAAAGTTTCATTCACAATTCAAGGGAGGGTTTCAAGAAAGCTTCAAGATGGAGTTCAAGCCAAAACAACAAACAACAAGTTCTCTACCTAATAGAAAGGGGAAAAGTACATAATCTATCAAAGAGAATAATATAAAAACACCCTAACTCCTTTACTAACATAAACAGGAGAAGACAATAACACTTGAAACGATTTTATTGCACACCGTCCAGCCAATCAGAATCAAGAATAGAATAAATAATTACAATGGATATTTTAGGCAGTAAAACCATGACAGTTTTCATGCATCATGAAAAACCATGCAGTGCTTCTGGTGGCTTCAGACTGATCCACCCATTTCCTCATAACAGCAGAACGGCTACTGAAACCAACACAAGAACCACACATCAAACCAAAACCACCACTACCTGCTTTAACAACCAGCCTCTTTAACAACACTTTAACAACCAGCCTCTTTAAAGGTCCCGTGAAGTACTTTGAAATGTGCATTTTTTTATACGATGTTTGACATAATCTCAACTGAAACATGAAGAGAGGGCGGGACATAGAGTAGCTCCTCCCCTTTTTAAACAACAGCCAATAGTGTTTAGTTTTTGAGCTCAACCGCCTCAAATAAAAAGCTAATGAGAAGCATCTTGAAGGGGGCGGGGCATGTCAAGTACTAGAGAGCATTTGATTGGTCAGAAAATTTGATGAGGTGTTGTCAAAAAATATCGCTGGTCCATTTAGGCGAAAGTGACAAACTGCAAGCTTTGGATGTTTATATCTTTTAAATGTGAATATTTGTTACTGTTATAGAGCACACTAGCTTATAGATATCCTTAAGACTAGCGTAATACTAAGGTGGTTAGCGTGGTACTAACATCTAAAATGTTTTATTTTATTTTACTTTTAACAGTGGTTTAACACTATAACAACCAGCATTTCAGTCAGTCAACATCAGCTCTCACACCTGAGCAGAGTCAAGAAAACTACTAACTACACCTTAGCAAATTCTGCAAACTGCAGAGATGTGCCCTGAGTCAGGCTTCAGTTCAGTTCAGACTGTTGCAAAATTGTGAAAAGCTGTTATCTGCTTGTCGAATGATCACACCGAGGCCAATGACTTCCGGACACTAAAGCAGAAATAAACACAAAGAGCAGATCGCCATCAAACATGCGCTCTCTTCAGACAAAAATATGGTGCAGAGATGTAAAAGATAACCATAAAAAAGATGTATATGTAAACAGACACCATAAAAAGATGTATTTGTAAAATAGACCATAATACAATGTGTATTATAAATAGACCATAAAAAGATGCATATGTAAACAGAAACCATAAAAAGATGTAGATGTAAAATAGATCATAAATAGATGTATATGTAAAATAGACCATAAAAAGATGTATATGTAAGAGACCAAAAAAGATGCATATGTAAAATAGACCATAAAAAGATATATATGTAAAAGAGACCATAAATAGATGTATATGTAAAATAGACCATAAAAATCTGTATATGTAAGAGACCTAAAAAATATGTATGTGTAAAATAGACCATAAAATGATGTGTATGTAAAGGAGACCATAAATTTTTTTTATATGTAAATAAGGCCATAAGAGGATGTATATGTAAAATAGACCACAAAAAATGTATATGTAAAATAGACCATAAATATATATATGTAAAATAGACCATATAAGATGTACATGTAAAATAGACCATATAAAAAGTATATGCAAAATAGACCATAAAAATATGTACAAGTAAAAGGCCATAAAAAGATGTATATGTAAAATAGACTATTTAAGATGTATATGTAAAATAGACCACAAAAAGATGTAGATATAAAACATACCATAAAAAGATGAATGTGTAAAATAAACAATAAATGGATGTATATGTAAAAGACCAGAAATAAGATGTATATGTAAAAGAGACCATACAAATATATATATGTAAAATAAACCGTTAAAGGATTTATACATAAAAGAGACCATAAAAAGATGTATATGTAAAATAGACCATAAAAAGATGTATATGTAAAATAGACCATTAAAAGATGTATATGTAAAATAGACCAATAAAAGATGTATATGTAAAATAGACCATTAAAAGATGTATATGTAAA